>CAUYQU010078559.1:0-32273 GCA_963574635.1 Cheracebus regulus | reverse complement strand
TCAGATTCAGTAGGTCTGGGCCGGATCCTCAGACTCTGCATTTGTATCCCTTCACCTTCCCTTTCCCTTTCCCCTTCCCCTTCCCCCTTCTTTCCCTTCCCTAGCTCCCCATGGCCAGGCTGGCACTTCCCTCCCACAGGCACAGAATCCTGTCCTCAGACACGTGCTCCTTCCTGGAGCTCGCTACCACCTTCCCTTCTGAATGCTGGGCCTGGGCCTGTCCTCAGCTGCTGCCTCCCTGCAGCCCCTGCCGGGGGTCTCCCAGCCCTGCCTCCTTGGTATCTCCCTCCATAGCCCCTGTCTACACTGTTCTCACCCAGCCAGGGCACCATCTTCTCTCTGCAAACACCACAGAGCCGCCCAGTCTCCTGGACCCAGGCCTTCCCCCTCCAGCTCACAGGCTGCAGCCGACATGAACAGACCACACTCCCTCTCACCGCCCTTCCATGGTTCTGCTGCTCTGAGGACTAAAATCCCAACCCCTCAGTGTGGACTACAGGGCCCTTGTGAAATGGCCACGCCGACCTCTGCGGCCCCATCTTGTCCACTCCCGCCCACACTCACCCCACAGAGCCAGCTGTGTGCAGTCCTCTGCGTGTGCTGGGCCATCTTCCCGGAACCCCCTCTTCCAGGCCTGCCTGACGCCAGCTTCCTGCATAGCCCTGCTCGATGGCCAGCAGCAGCTGGTGTGTACTGAGAGCTTTCTGTGTGCCAGGCACTGTGCTGCGGGCTTCACGTGTCTATCTCAGTTAACACTCCCAGCAACCCTGTAGGGATAGCTATTATCCATCCCCATTTCACTGAAGAAAAACTGAGGTTCAGACTTGAAGCATCTGGCCAAGGTTACTTGTCTGGGAAGTAAATGGTGGAGCTGGGATTTGAGTCAGGTCATTAGCATGAGGTCGCTTCTCTCCATCCCAGGTAGCTCCTCCCTGGTTCAGGGTCCCTCCTCCACACTCCTGTGTTTCCCCTACATAAGCATTTGCCTGACTGTTCTGAAACTGCCAGTTTCCCATCTCTCCATGGGGCCTGGGCTGTGAGCTCCCCAGGGCTACCTGGGTCTCACCTGTCTGAGCCTCAGAACCCAACATGGGACCCAGTACACAGTGGATGCTTGACCAGGGTCTGCTGACAGATGAGTAGGGGGCAGCCCTGCTGGCTGCTGGGCCCCTCCCTCCCACATCCATCCCTTCTACCACTCAATACCTCAGTAAGCAAAGCCTTTAAACCAAAAACAATTTTACAGTTCATTTGAGTTAATCACGGCTGCCCTTTCTGGAAACAATCTTTCCCAAATTGTTTGCAGAGAGGCGAGCAGCCTGCCTGGCAACTCCCACCCCACCCTCCATCACGGAATCACAGGAGATGGTGGGAAGTGGGAGTGGTAGAGGCCCCAGGAATTCAAGTCAGCTGTCAAGCTACATGTTGGCTATGATAGGCATTGGAGGACCACAGTATAAAGGAAGAGACAAACATCAAACAAATCATCACACAAGTGATTCTGTAGTTAGTACTGAGTTGCAATAAGTTAATCATGCAGAAGTCTAACAGTACTAACTACAAACCTGGCAATTTGTTTCCTCGTTTCCTCCTTGGAGCCTCTGTTTCCTCATTTGTAAAATGGGGATTATTGGCATCTTCCTTGTGGGGTGTTGAGAACACAACGAGATGGGTAAAGCCCTTAACCTGGTACCTAGTTGGTGTTTAGCATACATTAAGAGCTCTCCCAGTCAGTTCAGGCTGCCATACGAGCCACAAGACTGGGAGGCTTAAATAAAATAAATTCATTGTCAGTTCTTGAGCCCAGAAATCTGGGATCCAGGTGTTGGCAGGGTGAGTGTCTTCTTGTCTCTTCTCTTGGCTTGTAGGTGGTCGTGTTCTCTCTGCCTGTATGTTGGATGAGGGCCCACCCTGTGACCTCATTTTATTATAATCCCCACTTTAAAGGCCATCTCTCCAAATATTGAGATGGTCACATTCTCAGGTATTAGAGGTTAAGACTTCAACATAGAATTTTGGGGGAAACACAATTCAGCCTGTAACAGAATATTTCCAAGAAAATTGAGTGCATATATCCACAAATCACTTATATGTAAATTTTTATAGAAGCTTTATTTATAATAGTTTTATAAGAAAATAACCCACATATCCATCTATGAGAAAATAGATAAATGTATTGTGGAGAATGATAAAATGGAAATACACAGAATTTTTCAAAAAATGAACAAACTACAGATATATATGTTGATATATAAAATATCATATGATATATATATAACATATATGAATATCACAGACAATGTCAACAAAAAACATCTGCCACAAAAGACACATCCTTTACACTCCCATTAATATGAACAAGTCTATAGTGATACTATAGAACACCAGATATCTCTCAGGGTTGGGGGATTGATGGAGAGGGGGACAAAGACTTTCTTAGATGCTAGAAATGTTCTTTATCTTAATCTGGCTGGTGGTTACATGGGCGTACATCTGTGTAAAAATTCATAGAGCTATCACCATGAGCTTTTGCTCAAACTATAAATTGGGTGATAGTCATTTATTTAGCTCACAATTTGAATGGCTGTGTGTGCAATTTATCAGGTCTAGTCTAGCTTATGTCATCTCTCCTGAGTCTATGGTCCACTAGTATTGTGGTTCACAGCTGGATAATTTAAGGATGGTTTCAGTCACACATCTGATAAGTCAGCAAGTGATCAGCTGGGGCACCCTCATTCTTTTCCATATGGTCTCTCATCTTCCAGCAGGATAGCTCAGAGTCATTCCATGTCTCCAAATCGAGCAAGAAAGAGAAAGACCCTGTGGGCAAGCACGTCAAAAGCTTCTGTTTACTCTTCGTTAGTGTTTCCATTGGCCAGAGCAAGTCCATTGGCCAACCCAGATTGAAGAGGTAGAGAAACAGACTTCCAGTCTTAATGGAAAAATTTTAAATGCCAGATCACAAAAGAATGAACGCAGAAAGGAAATAATGTATGGTTATTTTTACAACCTACCACATGTACACTTAAGATTTGTACATTTTACCATATACAAGTTATATATCAATACGATAAACAGAAAAATACAGGATTTGAGTCAAATAATGAATAAAAGTACTCTTGGTGTCAATGTGCTTGTAGGTCTCCTTGTTAGAGTTCCTGTTTTCTACAGGGCCCCCTATTCTGTAGAGACAGTGTTATTACAAGATGCATATGAGTATGTGTGTGTGGGTGGGGAGTTGCAGCTCCACAGCTTTCAGCCTCAGTCAGATTTCTTTCAGGTGGGATGCAGTGAGAAATGGGACTGTCAGTGGACTACATTGTGAATATCTGGACACAAGTACATCTGATGTTTACACAGGTAAACTTGAGGAACAGGTAAACTTTATTTCTCAGCTGTAGAAATCAGGCTGAGAAATGAGCCCGGGAAATGCAATGTCATGGGTCAGTTGTTTCAGCACCATGGAGAGCTCTACTGGGAGTTAAAGGACGTCTCTCTTCATAGTTCCAGGATCGCTCATTTCCCTCTGTCTTCTAGGTAAAATTCTCTGGTTAAGAGAAATTTACTCTTGCACACTTCACATTGTTAGCACAAGTGATGGCATGGGCTCTGGAACCGAACTGCCTGAGTTCCAGTCTTGGTTGCACCACACAAGCTGTGACTTTGGGAGAAGTTACTTAACCTCTGTGCCATGTGCTTTACCTGTCATGAGAAAAATAATGGTAGCTACTTCACAGGACTGTGGTGAGGACAAATTCAAATTAAAGAAAGCAAAGAGCTTAACATAGTGGCTGGCACATGGTGAATACTAAAAAGTTAGCTATTATTATTGTGGTCAGTATTATTACCCACCTAGAGCTGTTTTACATAAGATAGAAAGGATTAAAAGACTTCCTTCACCCCAGATGCCTGAAAAATTTGCTATATGACCTCAGGTGATCTATAGGAACTACCCACACCCCATTCCCATTCTGTAAAATGATGCAATTTGCTTTTTCCACATTATTAGATTTTATCTTTTTACCAAGAGAAAGTATCTATATATCACTTGATAAAATAAATAAAATAAAATAATAAAATAAAATAAAACAAAATGATATAATAAAACAAAAATAAAATTTAAAAATTTATTACACGAAGTGGCCTTTATGGCCCCAATAAGCCCTATCTGTTCCAGGTCTTGGATGCGGAACTCGGGAGTGGATAGAGTCAGGGATGGGGGTTTGGTTAGAAGTGAGGATTTGGGGGTAGCCTGGGAGAGGACTCAAAAAGAATGCATTGAGTATGTCAACGCTGTTAGTTCTTACATTATCTCCCCCACTCCCACTCTCAATGCCCAACTTATTGTGCTTAGCCTCCAGGCACCTCTGAGCCCAGATACACAGGTGCTCCCCATCCTCCCCCCTTGCTTTGGCCATACTGGAATGGTTTTAGCTTCTTGACAAGACTGCAGTGCTTCTCTCCCTATAGGCTGTGCCCTCGGCCAGGAATGTGCAATATCCTTCAGAGTCTTACAATTGAAGGGGCAAAAACCAAATGAATCCAGTTTAAACAAAAGAAATTAAAAGGGAAGACTATTTTGTTCATTCACCTGAAGAATCCAAGCGTGCATAGCTTCAGGCATGTCTGGATCCAGGGATTCAGAGTATTTCAAACTGTGGTCTTCCTGTCTCCTCGGAGTTGGTATCATTCATAGCCATGCTCTCCCTGCAGGTAAGAAATGGCCACACTGGTGATGTCAGGCTTACTGACACTGGCTACATGCTCCTCATCCCTGATAGTTACAGCAAAGTCTCTGGAATGATTCTCATTGGCCGAGATGGGGTCATCTGCCCACTCCTGAAAGAATCATGTAGCCAGTGGGTGAAGTTTCACTGAAGATCCAGGCCTGGATGGCAGGAGCCAGAGGATGGGTCAGCCCCATTCGATGAACTAAGTGAACTTGGAGTTGTTTTCACAGGGAAATCAGGGTGGTCCCTGCAGAAGAACAGAAGTGGGTCAGGAACAAATAAACAATTAAACAGAAGCCCACTACACATTCACCTAGACACATCCTGCAGGTCTCAGCGCAAGTGCTACCTCTTCAGAGTGACTCAGTCAGGGCCCACCAGTCCCTTTCCTCTGCTTTTTAGTTCTCATTTTTCTTACACCTAAAATGTACTGAATGCTAAATGTATATAGACATTGTCCTAAGAGCTTTACATACATTAGTAACTGTCATTATTTTAATATCCTTCTAAGGAATGAGGAAACTGAAGTGCAGAAAGGTTGAGTATAGAGTAACTTGCCCAAGGATGCACATCCAGGAAGTGGCAGAGTTAGTATTTCAGTCCAGGTGGTCACCTTTCAGCCCACACTTTTCCCAGACCATTAGATGTTTCTTTCTAAAGATCACATGGGTAATCATGAATTTGCATATACACATGCACACACACGCACACACACACACTCACATAAACACCCACACCCATTCACACATTCACACACATCTATTCTCACACACTCTCAAAGCACACTCACACATGTATTTCCACACAAATATATTTTGCATGCACACACAAGCACAAATACACATATACTCACAAAAACATTTTCACACACACATACTCATACATGCATTTGCTCACACATACACCCTACACACACACTCACATACCCACCACTATTTTTACACACAAAATCACAAACATGGCACTCATATAAACACTCCCATATCACACACTCAGACATGCATGCATACACACATGCTCACTGTCACACACTTTTGCACATATACATGTGTGCACTCACACATGTACACTCACATACATAGTTCCTTATACTCACAAAACATTCACATGCACTCACAAATGTATTCACTCACACATCTGGACACATGTGCACTCAAATAGACATTCACATGCACATTCACAAATATACATGCATTCATGCACATACACCTGCACATGCATGCACTCACACAAATAATCTCAAAAACTACACATTTATGCACAGTCACTCATACATGCACATACATGTCATATAAACACTCTGACATTCTCAGACATACAAATTCATACACTCTCACATGCACACACATGAGCCCAGGAGTTCAAGGCTGCAACAAGCTGTGATTGCTCCACTGCACTCCACGCACATCCACAGACACGCATATATGCAAAAGTCACAAATGTGCACACACACAAACACTCACACACACAAATTTGAGTGATTAGTTGTTCAATGCCTGCCTCTACATTCTGCTATAAACCCCTTGGAGACAGGACCCTGTCTCTCTCATTCATTGTGTCCCCAGAACCTGTCATAGTGCACAGAGTGGGACTTGGTGCCTTCTCTTTTCTAATGGGAATAATGAGTCCAGCTCAACCACCTCTCCCTACAAGGGGGGTTTGGAGAGCTAACAAAAAGGCCCATTTCTCCTCTTCCCCTTCTCCCTCTCCACAGCCCACTCTACCTTCCTAAGCTAATTAAATGATACCATGGAACGTATTTCATTTGCGTCTGGCTCAAAGGGCCAGGGAGTGCCGGTGTGTGCTCATTAGATAGCTCTGCGTAGAGGGATGTAATGAGCCAGTTTTATTACAGTCGTCATCTCGGCCCATCCTGCGAAACGATCTTGTAGTCATTGGGAAGTAAGTCAACTGCAAACCTGAGAGCCTGGGTTTCAGGGTTGAGGAGTGGGAGGAGGACTCGACTTCGGGAAAATCCTAGGCTGCCCTGGGCCCTGGGCTCTGGCTGGGGCAGGAGGGAGGAGGAAGCGAGCCTGGGCCCAGGTGGACCTATTACTGTCACCCTAAATGTGAGTCTCAGAATTCCACACTGACTTTGACTAGAGCCACAGCTGAGGGTCCCAACTTAGAGGCCCAGAACTCCTGGGTTGCTAACCTCAAGGGTCCCCAAATTTATTTATGTATCATATGCTGTTTGCAGCTGAAAGAATGACCTGGTACATAGCAAAGCACCACTTTCTGATCTGCATATACTGCAGAAACAGAAATAATATGAGAAGCATTTCTGCATCCCTGCTGGCCTTTGCCCATTGAGTATTTACTCTGTCACTGGGAGCTAATAGCAGCAATTGGAGCAATGATATAATAACAGCAGCCATCATTCCATCAGTACCTACTGTGTGCTGGGGCCCTGGGCTTAATGATTTACCTGGATTATTTCATTTAATCCTCAAACCACCCCCTCAGGGGTAGGTACTGTTATCATCCCTACTTGATGGATGAAGAAATTGTGGCTCACAGAATTAAGTGACATGTTCAAAGACATGCAACCAGATTGTGGTGAGCTGAGGATTGATCTTAGGTCTGCCCAAGACCACATCCTCTCCACTGCTCTCTGCTACCTCCACTTTACAAGAACAGCTCATAGCACAGGGTCCCAACACTTTTATTAATGTTAAATTTAAAAATCCAGCCTCCCACTCCAAATGTTCTGACTTTAATTAAGGTCCTTCTATGTGTCCAACTCTGTTCCAGAACTTTACAAATATTATCTCATTTAATCTACACAAAGACTCAATGGGGTAGGCACTATTTATTACCCCATTTTATAGATGAGGAAACCAAGGCACAGAAAGCTTTGATTACTTCCTCAAGTCACAGAGCTGGTGTTGAGTTGATTGGGCTGGATGGGGTCCAGCAGCTGGGATCCCAAGTCCACACCTTACCCAACTCCGCCCTCATGGAGCTGGGCTCTGGTTCCACAAATCAGCTTCCTACTGCAACAAATTACCAAAAACTTAGTGGCTTCAACAACACAAACTGGCAGTGCACAGTGGTTCTCACCTGTAATCCTAGCACTTTGCAGGGCTCAGGTGGGAGAATTTCTTGAGGCCAGGAGTTCAAGACCAGCCTGGGCAACATAGTGAAACCCCTGTCTCTACAAAAAAAATTTAAAACAATTAGCCGGTGTGATGGCACGTGCCTGTCATCCCAGCTACTCAGGAGGCTGAGGTGGGAGGATCCCTTGAGTCTAGGAGTTAAAGGCTGCAGTGAGCTGTGACTGTGCCACTGCACTCCAGTCTGATGACAGAGTGAGATCCTGTCTTAAAAATAATAACAGGCTGGGTGCAGTGGCTCACATCTGTAATCCCAGAACTTTGCGAGGCCAACACAGGCGGATCACTTGAGATGAGGCATTCAAGACCAGCTTGGCCAACAGGGCAAAACTCTGTCTCTCCTAAAAACACAAAACTTAGCCAGGTGTGGTGGTGCACACCTGTAATCCCAGCTACTTGGGAGGCTGAGGCATGAGAATCACTTGAACCTGAGAGACGGAGGTTGCAGAGAGCCAAGATCACACCACTGCACTCCAGCCTGGGTGACAGAATGAGACTCCGTCTCAATAATAATAATAATCAAAGTGTCAGCAAGATTGTGTCCTTTCTGGAGACTCTATGGGACAACTCTCTTCCTCGCCTACTCCAGTTCCTGGAGGCCACTGGATTCTTCGGCTCATGGTCCCTTCCTCCACCCCAAAGTCAGCCAGCATCGGCAGCTCAAGTCCCTCTCACACTATGTCACTCCAAACTCCTCTTCTGCCTTTTCCACTTTAAGGACCCTTGTGATTATATTGGGCCCACCTGGATAATCCAAGGTAATTCTTCTGTTTTTAAGATCTGCTGAATAACAACCTTAATTCCATGTGCAGCTTTATTTTCTTTTGCCATGTAATGTAAAGTAACATTCCAGGAATTAGGAAGTGGACCTCTTTGGGGGCCACTATTCTGCCCACCTTAATTTAATAACAACTATTTTGGGGGGAGCACCTGCTCCATTTCAGACACCATTTGCAGATGCTTTACTCACGTCACTCATTTAACCCCCACAAAAAAACAGATGATGGAGTGCCCACCACTCCCATTTTACAGATAGGAAGACTAAGGCTCAGGAGACAGGGGCTGCCAGGATTCTCCCAGGGCCGGCCCAGGTCTGGTGTCCTCTGGGGGCTGACAGTTCTGATGCCAGAGCCCACTCTCCTCCCTGCAATGTGTTTGAGAATGGAATAATCATTTCTGCCCAGATCTGAGATCTCACCTAGATCAGACCTGGGGATTCTAGAGAAACCTTCAGGAGATAGTGGAGAGGGCTGGGGTCATCCCTGGGCACAGTTACAATACCTCTCGCTCACTCCCACCCTGGTGGGCGGCACCAGCCCCCACCCAGTCATCTGTGCTAACGGTGACATTAGCACCTCTGCCAGTCCCTCCTCATTTTATGAGAAATCAGGCACATGGCAGCCTTCTGCTGACCCCTTAGATCTCAGCAGAACTTTGGGCCCCAGAGGCCCCTTGCTCTGCCAAGGGGCTTTTGCAACTGCTGGAATTGTTAATCCATTGTTAGTTGTTTGTTAACTCATTAGCGGGGAAGTGGGTGCCCTCTAACACCCCATGGACATATGAACTGCCTGTGCCTGATGTCCTGGCACACGATGGCCAGGCCAGCTCTGCCATGGAGATTTTGTGTTCTCTTTCCTGAACCACAGAAAATGTGGAATCTGTGAGACTGACGAGGTCAGCTCTCCCTGAGGGCAGAGAGAGATGTGTGGGGAGGGGACTTGGAGGAAAGCCATGGGGACACAGAAAAGGTGCTCTGGGCAGGGAAAGGGGGACCTCAAATGGAATACAAGGAGGAACTCAACTATCCTGAGTCCTACTATGTGCCAGATATTTATATACATTCCTCGTCCAAGCCTCGTCCCCTCGGTAAGCAGCTGTCAGTCATCCTACTATGTGATTTTGCCCAGTTGGCAGATGAGGAAGTGGAGGCCTGGAGAGGTCAAGTGACCTGCCCAAGGTCACACCACTTGGCTGTCACAAAGCAGGGATTCACATCCAGGCTCCTGATGAGCCCTAAGTCCATCTTCCTCCCAACCACCCTGTCTAGACTCACTTTTCACTTCATGGGGGTCCCCATGGCTCCCTTCACTTTGGTTGTCCCACCCCAAAACTCCCCACAAAGCCACCAGGCAGCTCCTGGGAAAGGAATGCCTCAGGAAGTCCCTGCTTTCAAGGAGGAGGGCCTGGAAGATCCCTCCCGAGAAGCAAACATTTTCCAGCAGAGTAAATCATTGAGACCTCTTAGTAATCACAGGTGCTCATGGCTGCCCTCCTTCTCTTGGAGGTTTGTAAATCAAACCTTAGACCTGGATCCATATGAGTCTGTCAGGGGATAAGTAAGGCAGAAAGCAGGGCAGACATGCAGGGAGAGGACCAGCTGCTGAAGCTGGGCCTTGGGGGACTTCTGAGATGGAGGTGAGAGGCACAGTGTGGCTACTGAGGGACCACTGCTCCCACATGCTGTCCCAGGGGCTTCCTGGGGTCCCTGTCAGCCCCAACATCTGCCAGCCCCAATTGATCAGCCCAATCACTTTAACCCTGATCAGTATCTAGGGACAGTTGGGGCAAAGGGTCTGGGCTCAGGGATGGAGGCTGGAGAAGGGGCCTGGAGTCTTCAGCAGCTCTGAGCTAAGCCGTGAATAAAGCATTTGGTGGGGCAGAGGGGGCTGACAGTAGCAGAGGACAGGACAGGGTGTGGGTGCCCAGCAGGGGCCCTGGGCCAGGGCAGGACTCAGCACCCTGGGCTGGGAGTCCAGGCCTGGTCAGTTCTGGGTCTGCCGTGGACTTGCTGTGTGACCTTGGGCAAGTCATGTGGCCTCTCTGGGCCTCATCTGCAAAGTGATGATTATTCCCATCCTTGATGCAGGGACATCAAAGAGGCAAGACCTAGTTGGGAAGAGCAGCCAGGAGAGGGACGAGGCCTGGCCCTGCTCCACCCTCCTCTGCCCTCAGCCTCCTGGTGACTGGCCAGGCCCTGGTGTCCCCACCCCTGAAAGCACAGTTGATTGGCAGAGGTGAGGCCTTTGTGCAAATGAGGCTGCTTCCCTTCCCTCCTCCCTCTTCTCCCCAAGGCCACCATCACTGCGGCCTCCCGCATAGCTGGAGTTTCCCAGGTGGGTCTGAGCCTTGTAAAACATTAGATTTCTCATCTGCGTGCTCGGCAGCTCTGGGGTCTCTCCCAGGGTCCATGCTGCTCCCAGCCCTGTCCTGGTCCATGTGACCCTGGAAGAGCAGCCCTCAGCTTCCCCTTTCTGACCAGCTGTGTGACTTTGGGCAGGTCCCTTCATGAACTCTGAGATTCAATCTCCTATGTTAGATGAGAATAAGACCGCCTACCTCCTGGATTTGTCCTGTTTATTTACACATTCTTGTAATCCTCCAACAAATATTGAATATTTCCTGGGAGGCTCCTGTGTGCCAGGCCCTGGTCTGGGTGCTGAGGACGGGTGTGGAGGTGGGCAGTAGAGAAAGAGCCCTGCCCTCATGGGGCTCCCTTGGGGTGAGTGGCAGGTGCCTGTAGCAGGGAGCTGGCTTGTCAGTGGCCAAGAGCCACACCTGTGCAGAATTCGTGGGTGACACACCCAAGATCACATGGTGGGCCAGTGGCAGAGCCCAGGCTAGGCTGGCCCTGGAGCCAACACTGGCCACAGCCTGGGAGTGGACCCACCACGTGGACTCCTAGCCCCACAGCCTAGAGAGGTCACCCTCCCACAGGGACATCGGGCACTCACACCAGCGACAGCTCATGGATGAGGCTGAGCCCGCCTGGTTCCTCTTGTCTTCTCCAGCCCAGCCAACGGCTCTTGGGCTGTATGAGTGAGGGTCACCTGACCACATACATTCCCTTAACAGAGAGCCCTCAGCATTCTCTTCTGAGCTCACCATCCACCCAATCCTGTTTACTCAGGGAGGAGGACTGGATTGGGTCCCAGCTGTGTGGGCAGTGCCTTCCCTACCATGACTGATAACAGAAGTTTTAATTGTAATAATTATCACCTGAAAATTTGGGTCCTGCCACAGATAATTAAAATAAGATTTGGCTCCTCCTTGCCCGTCTCTCGCCTCAGCTTTCAATCTGCTGGTGAATTCTGCAGCACTGGGGGAAACAGGAGTTACTAATGGGAACATTCTGAAGGGAGTCTGGGAAAATATGGAGGTGGACACACATCTGAGGGGGAGGAGCCCGTGTGTGTGTGGCTGGATGCCCATGTGTGTGTATGAGCTTGGGTGTGTGTGCATGAGTGTGTGTGTGCATGAGTGTGTGTGAGAGCTTGTGAGTGTGCATGTGTGTCTATGTGTGCATAAGCATGTGTGTGCATAAGCATGTGTGTGCATGTGTCCCTGTATATATAAATGTGTGTGTACATGAGCATGTGTGTGCATGTGTGTGTGCCAGTGTGTGCATAAGCATGCATGTGCATGGCAGTGTGTGTATGAGCATGTGTGTCCGTGTGTGTATAAGCATGTGTGTACAGAAGCACATGTGTGCAGGGGGCAGACAGGCAGACACTGTTATTAAATCCCACCCTTAGCATCTATGAGCTGAGTGACCTTGTCAGGGGCAGGGCAGGGAGGTGGGGTTGGGTGATAGATGAGGTGAGGGTGCCCAGGAGGCAGTGATGGGGTGCTGGTGCAGCTGTGTCCCTGGGGGAAGCTGGAGCCGGGAGGCCACAGATCTCCACTTGATTGTTCCCGTCCCCTCTCCAAGCCTCTGTCCCGTGACTGCTCCTCCGACGTAGGACTGAGAGTCATGAGAATTCCTTGCAAGGGGCTGTGCTCAGCACCAGCACGGGGTGAGCCCTCAGGGAGGGTTTGTTATTAGTTCTTGTTCACCTCAAGGTGAAAGGGTGGGGGACGGTGTGGAGATGGCACAGGAGACAGGACTCCCATGAGTGGCGACAACCCAGGTCCTGAGGCCCAGAGGCCAGGCCCAGCTACTAGACCTCTGATGCTTGGCTTGTCTGGGGCCCTGGAGCCCCTCTGCAGAGACCAGCCTGTCCCTCTAGGGGCTGGTTTGTGGGCTGCAGCCTGGAGGGATGTCCCCATCCAGCCCCCATGGCACCATCATGGGAGCAGTGAGGAGGCGGAGGCCCTACCTGGAGCTGACCAAGACCAGCCTGGCCTCTTCTCCCACTCTCAGTAACCCCCAGGAGGAGCTTAGGACCCCACAGAGGAGTCAATCAGGCCCTAGTGCCTGAGCCACACCTGCAGGAACCTCAGCCCCAAAGAGGACAGAAAGACGCTGCCATTACTGAGCACCTACTGTGTGCCAGGCACCTGTGCCCATCGCTGCTCCCATCCTCCCAAGAAGCTACCACCACCCCACTTTGCAGAGGAGGAAACTGAGGCTCAGATCAGCTGAATGACTGGGTCATGGCCACAAGCCACTGAGTGGCAGGGCCAGGACATGAGCCTGGGTCTGTCAGAAATCAAAGCCTGCTCCCTTCCCAAAGTCCCTTCACTGACCACTCAGGCCCCTGGGGCTGCCCTGGAGCCCTGCTCTAAAGGTCAAGGCCATAGAGAAAGAGTGTGTGGGGCACGCAGCACCTCCCGATTCAGAGAGCAGATTCACAGCCAGACTTCCCAGGGAGATCTTGCTAGGTTACTGCCCTCCTCTGAGTCAAGGTCTCTTCAACTGTCAAATGAGAGAGTAAGCCCCACCCAGGGGGTCAACTGGGGTCTACACAGAGACAGTGCAGTGGTTACGCACAGGGAGCTAGGTTCAAATCCCACCCTCGGCACCTATGAGCTGCGTGACCTTGAGCAAGCAGTTTAACCTCTCAGTTTTCTCACCTGTCGAGCAGGAAGAAGAGGTCCTGTGGTTTACATAATGGTGTCCCCTCCCAAATTCAGGTTGACATGTAATCCCAATGCGACAGTATTAAAAGGTATGGCATTTGGGAGGTGATGAAGCCGTGAGGACCCTACCCTCATGCATGGGATTGGGTTGAAGGGAGTGCTCTCATGACCTTCTGTCCCTTCTGCCGTGTGAGGGCACAACATCCATCCCCTCAGGAGAACACAGCCACCAGATGCCATCTTGGAAATGGAGACCAGTCCCTGAACAGACACCAAACCTGCAGTGACTTCATCTTGGACTTCCAAGCCTTCAGGATGGTGAGAAATACATTTCTCTTGTGTATAAATCACCCAGCCCCAGGCATTTTGCTATAGCTGCACGAAGGGACTAAGGCAGTAGTGATAAAGTCATACCTGACGTCAAGGTGTTCTAAGGGTCTGGTGTCACAGTGAATGGTCCTCATTTAATATCACAGTGGAGTCCTGAGGAAAATTAAACCTGGTGATAGAGTCGGTACTTATCTAGCTCTTGAAAACAAGATGTAGTTCATGTGAGTTCATTCAGGACGAGTCATCCCCATCACTCCCCACCCACCCCGAGCTGGCCCTCCTGAGCCTGGACGCTGCCCACAGACCCCACCTCCCTCCACAGCACCCTTCTTCATCTGATCAGGGCTCAGAACACTGCCCTCACCTTGCTTAGTCCCACAACCTAAATTCTAGGACAAGGGACAACGCCAGTTTGATCTTTAGTACTAATCAGATCCCACCCCACTGAAGTTAATGACCTCAAAAGTTCATAGCCGCCACCTGCAGCACCTCTGCGCTCACTCATCCAGCAGCTGCCCGGCTGCAGCTGCCCTACCTGGGCTCATTCCTCAGAGGCAAAGGCAGCAGGTGAGAATGGAAGGAGGTGAGCAAAGGTAAGCCTGGCCAGACTAGAACGGAGGCAGCAGCCTGGCTCCAAGAAGCGCAGGGTGTTTGCATTAGAAGAGAGCATTTCAATCATCAAATACACATCCATTTCATTCACTGGAATAAAGAGGGCAATGGACTCCTCCTGGCTCACACTGCAGAGCTGGGAGAAAATAAATGATTTGTTTAGAGCACCCCGAGTAGGAAAATAAAATGGTTCGTTTAAAGGAGAACAAGCTGATGTTTCCTGCTGTACAAGAGAGGGCTAGGAAGGGTGGTGAGAACTACAACATGAAGACCCTAAATGCCAGGGCAGTGTGCACCTTATTGTGAGGGCAACAGAGAGCTGCAGATATGTCTGGGACCCTCCACTTCCCTCCTCTTCCTCTTCCGCCACCACTGCCCTGGTCTGGGCTGCCCTGCTTCTCACTGGATACCTGCAGGGGCTCCAGCAAGGCACCCTGCTCCTTCTGGCCCCTCCACACTCCATTACCCACAGCAGCAAGTGTGACCTTTTAAATCGTACACAACTCTGTTGCTCTCCTGCTTAAATCCCTCCAGGGGCTTCAGCTGCTCCCAGAATAAACGTCAGAGTCCTCATCATGGCCATGGCGTTGTGCATGAGCTGTACACTGACTCCAGCTGACCTCTGCAACCTCATTCATTCGTTAATGCATTTATTATGAGTCTCTTCCATAAGGAGACAAGTTCTGAGGGGGCAGGACCTTGCCCATTTTGTGTCCTGCTGCATCCCCGGTGCCCTGCATGATGCCAGGCACAAAGTAGGGGTTCAAGAGATATTTGTTGAATGAATGAATGAGGTGGGCAGGACCCCAGACCTCCTGCTCTCCCAGTTCCATAGTCATTGGAAAGGAGGGGTTTTCAGGGCGGTCAGTGGCTGCAGGACACAGTAGGGCCTGTCCTCAGGATCCTGGTCCTCCTGGCAAGGACCGTCCCCCATATCCAAGGAGTGTGAGGTGAGCACGCGCCTTCCCTTCTTTCCAGCTCTCTGCCTACACCTTCCCCTCTCCCCTCCATGTGCCAGG
This sequence comes from Cheracebus regulus, assembly GCA_963574635.1. Lineage (NCBI taxonomy): Eukaryota > Metazoa > Chordata > Mammalia > Primates > Pitheciidae > Cheracebus > Cheracebus regulus. The sequence goes on along the minus strand of CAUYQU010078559.1, from coordinate 16,667 downwards.
TCTGGACAGAGCCAGCCTCACCACAGGACCTCAGCAGATGCCAGCCACCCAGGCGCTCAAGGAGGCCTGAAGAGCTGAGGTCCAGTGAGAAGCTCCTCCACCATCTTCAGGGAGGCCTCAGGTACCCCAGGACCTCAGCAGATGCCAGCCACCCAGGCCCTCAAGGAGGCCTGAAGATCTGAGGTCCAGTGGGAAGCTCCTCCACCACCTTCAGGGAGGCCTTAGGTTGCGGGGACAGTCCTGACTTCGGGAGACCCCAGTATGGAGGAGAAGATAGACGCCTGCTTTCAGGAGCTGCTGGTGGGTGAAGTCAGAGACCTGCCCAAGGAGGCCCATATGGTGGGGAGGCAGCACTGTAGTAGAGTCCAGTCTGCTGGGGAGACTTAGACCTCACCAGGGCCAGGAGCCCTCGGGGGAGGCCAGACTGAGGAGATTCCAGTCCCTGCAGACTCAGAGACCTGCGCTCACACTGAACAGACACAGGCAAGCAAGGTGGCTTCGCTCCTGGGTGCCCAGCCCGGTCCCTGAGGCAGACACAGGCACCCGAGGCGGCCCCTCTCCTGAGCGCCCAGCCACCTCCCTGGGGCAGAGCGGCAGCTTGGGGAGGGGCGGCTCCCAGATGAGGGACCCTGGGGCTGAACTGCCAAAGCATCCATCTCCATGGAGGCCCAGACCCCGTCCGTGTCCACCCGTCCCGTGGTGGAAGGAGGGAGCCAGGATCCCAGCCTCGCGGCGCCCACAGCCTCCTGTGGTGTCGCGGACAGGTCCTGCCCACTCTGAGCCCATCTCCTCGTCTGTGGCTCCGATGCTGCCTCCAGGCTGGGATCTCCTCTGCACCTCACACCCCCTTCCCCAGCTCACCCCATCACCTCCGTTCTTGATCCTATAATTGTAGAAACAGAAACCTGGCTAATTTCTTGGGCCTGCAAATTGCCCAGGAGACTGGGTGGGCGGCCCCCGCTTCCACTCTGTCGCCCACCCTGATGCATCGTCTGACACTTTCCATTTATTTTTCAATTCCTCTACCAACAGAAATGACAATTAGATTTCTGGCATAAATACTGCTTTACCAAACTGAATTAATCATGCAGAGGAGGGGCACACAGGCTCCAGCAGCCTGGGCAGAGCAACGAGCACTAACCCTTCCATCATCACCCAGGTGCCACTGGCAGGATGGAGGCTCCAGGCCTCCCAGAAGACACCACTCAGGACATCCTTGGGGTCACCTAATCCCAGACCCCTGCCCTTTGCAGCCTCCCTCCTGTGGGAGTTCCAAGGAAGAGTCTTGCCTAGGGTCACCCACCCATCAGGGTAGAGTCAGAGACACTGGCCCCCACCTCCAGCCTCATCAGGGCAGGAAGCTCCATCCACATCCGGGACATGACATGGGCATATCCAGGGTTTGGCATTGTCCAGAACACATACGGGATGGGGCTCCTGCAGACCCAAGAGTGGGGGCACCCAGTGATCACAGGGCCTGAACTGAGAGGGGTCTTGGAGGGACCTGGAGGCAGCTTCCCATCCCCGCCCCACGACCAAGGCCATCACCCCGCTTTGCCAAGCCTGTTCATTGATCAGTCCAACAAACACAGCCCAGGATGGCCTCTGGTTTCCCCACTTCATCTCCTTGACCCCAGCCATAGCTCAGGTCCCTCCTGTGGGGCCCCCATGGACTTTCGCAGTCCTCTCCACTTCCACGCCTGCTCTCACCCAATCCCCATCCCTCAGCAGAGTCGTCGCCTCAAAATGCTAACACGGTTCCATTGTTTCCTGGCTCAGAACCCCTCGGGGACACCTTGGCCCTCAGAACGGGTCCCCATCCTTCAAGGCCACCAGGACTGGGCTGGCCTGGCCCCCACCAGTCCCCATACCCCGACATCCTGGCTGGGTTGACTCCTCTTCCTCCTTGAAGTTTTTCTGTTTAAACTTTCCCTCCTCAGAGAACCTTCTCTGGCCACCATCCCCCAATCTAAATTAAGTTCTCTCTCCTAAGGTTCTCCCTCAAATCCATTTCCTTTCCTTCCCAGCACTTAACAGGAGTGATAATTACACACTAACGTGTGGGTTTGTTTAAGAGAATCTTTGGGGCAGAGACTTTATCTGATTCACTTGATGCTGCAGCTGTTAAAACCCAACCCTGAAGGTAGTGGGTGCTCAGTGCAGACTTATGAAAGAGTAAGTGAGTGAAAGAATAAACCCCTCTTGGTGCCCACCAAGTGCCAGGTTGAGGCTGGGTCCTAGAGCTGGAGTCCATGTGTGGATCTGGCCTCAGTGTGCTGGGCTCTAACAGATGAGTAGGAGTTCGCCAAGCACTGAAGGTGGGGTTGATATGTCCATCTCCTGAGAGGCACTCCTTGCCTCTGGATGGCCCTTCCCAGTCACCCCAAAAGGAAGCCCTTGCCCTTTCAAAAGTGGTGAATGCAGCAATTCAGATCAGTGGGTGTTCCTATGCAGAGTTAAGAGCCCAGGCCTCAGGTCCGTCGAACCTGGGTTCGAATCCTGATGGTGCTCTTGGTACCAGGGCGGGTCACCGAGAGGTTCTGCCTCCTGCTCCGGGATGAGAATCTCTTCATCCATGCTCACTCAAAGTCCTGCCCACCCTGATGGAGGCAAACAGGCTGCAATGCCTTCCCCTCTCAGTGGGGCAAAAACACCAGGTCAGGCAGCCAGCAGCCAAGAATGCCAGGTAGAGCATGGGTATCCTAAGGGACGGGCAGAAAAAGGTCTCCAGAGCCCAGCTGAGGGTGAGGCCAGGGGAGGCTTCCTGGAGGAGGCAAGTCAGAGCCCGCTGTCTCTTACTCCCATGACTGTAGATGCCTTTCTCCTCCTCCTCCTCTCCTTCTCTCTCTCTTCCTGCTCCTGCTCTGCTCACTTCCTTACCTCAGTCTCTCTGCCCTGACAGGAGGTCTGAGGACACAGCCTCGTTCCGAGGAATGTATGTACCCACTTCCAGCAGGTTGGTGGAGGTCCTCTAAATTCCCCTTCCTCCCGCAGCCATCTTCCAACACTGCCGCTGCCAGGGTGGGATGCCTGCTGCGGCACCCCCACACACTTGCACACACGCGGCCAGGTGCAGGTAGGACGGGCAGTGCAGAGCGGACACCAGAGCCGGAGATTAAGGAGTTGGTGTTCATGAGCAGCCTCCAAAGCAGCGGGGCTTCTGCAGGAGCTACACCTGCCTGACCCCTGCCCAGTAGCATGGAGGAGCTGGCTTGGACGTCACCCCAAGCCAAGGCTGTCCCTCTCAGAGGCTCCTTCCCAGCCCCGCTGAGTGGGTCAGGCACTTCCCCTCTCTGAGCCTCTCTTTCCTCTTCTGTAAAGCAGACTCAGTGATGCTTGTTCAGAGGATTGAAGGACCAGAGAAAAATGACTCAACGGACGGTGATTTGCAAACAGTCAGGTGCTGTGTCCCAGACAGGGTATCGCTGGTGATGTCTGATGGATTAGGGGTTGAAAGACCCAGTTGTCGCTGGGCAGCTGGGTCTGGTTCCCCTGAGTCATTCGTAATTCACCAACCCAGCCTACGGAAGTTTATTAAACACCTACTATATGCTATGCTCCATGCAAGGGCCAAAGACACTATGAGCAGAGCTAGACCCCACCCTCAGTTTTCCCCCATGAGATAGGGCCAGCCAGATGACCTGAGGGCCTCTCTAGCCAGCTTAACCCCCTTGATCCAGAATTACTCCCTGTGCCAGGCTGAGGGTGTGGCCAGAGAGGCCAGAACCTGGGAGGGGGCCTGAGCAGTGGGTGGTGGGAAGAGATGGAGTGTCTGAGTGGCGGAAGGGAAGAGCAGGTAGTTCCCATGCAGGGTTCACTCTTCAGATAGGGGGCTGCCATGGCAGCTTCCAGGAAAGACCAGGCATGTGCCTCAACCCATCCCTTCTTGCTCAGTCCTGTGGTCTCTTGGTCAGTGGCTGCTGTGACTCTGTCTTTCTCTGGGAGCCTGATCTCAGACAGGAGCCCCAGGCCCTGACATTGACTAGAAACCTGACCCCATGTTTGAGCAGAGAGCCCCCTATCTCTCTGCGCGCAGATGGGGAAACTGAAGACAGGGAGGAGAGCAGCTTGCCTGTAGCCACACAGCAAACTGATGATGACTGGTTCCTGCTCGTGCTCGGGCTCTGATGAAGAAAGTTGAAATAATAATCATAATAGCCAGCGTGTGGGCATGCACTGTGTGCCAGGCACACACTGAGCACTTTACAGGTGAGATTTCGTGTCACCCTCACAACCTCCCTATGGGGTGGATGCCATGCCTGGCCCCATTTTGCAGATGAGAAAACTGAGGTGCAGAGGGAGAAGGGGCTCATCCAAGGTCCTCGCCCCCAGGACAGTCCCTCTGACTCTCCTCAGAGCACTTTCCCCAGTGGGTATTTGTATGTTTTGGAATTTTTAAATTAATATTTGTCCTTCCTGCTGAACGTTGGCCTCCAGGTGGTCAGTGCAGGTGTCCGTTTCCCTCCCAGGTGATGAAAACCTAGCCCCAGCACAGCACTCGCTGTGTAATAGGTGATTGATAAGGATTCATGAGAAAGGGTCAAATGAGGTTCAGAAAACTCTTAGGGAAACCAAGTCTCCTGCAGGCGATGATACACTCACGTCCTGACCCCCAGCCCTGGCTGCAGGACAGCTCCGACTCTTGGCTCCTCCCGTTCCCCATGTGTGCACATCTGCTAAGTGACTCATGGGCTGGCTCGGAAGGAGTTAACAGCCCAAGTCGCTGGGTTCTGCAAGGCCTGCCTGGCTGGCTGAGCCCCTAATTAAGTCCTGCGCAGGGGATAAACAGGCTGGTGGAGGGGCAGGCAGGGGCGGGGACCATCCCAAGGACCCTCTCAGGAGGCCTGTGCACTCTGGGGAGAGTCAGAAGCCCTCCTTCCCCTCCCATGCACCGGTTCAAAGCGCCGCCACATCCCTCACCTCCCTTCATCTCTGAAGCAGCCCAGGAGCAGGCTGCTGTCTCCCACATGAAGAAGAGGCCCAGGGATGGGAGGCGACAAGCTCAAGGCCACGCAGCTGTTTGGTGGTGGAGCTGGACTGAGCTTTGCCAGGGTGGTTGTCTGAACACCAGCCCAGATGTCTCAGCAAGAGTTCCAGCAGGACACAGAAGCCACACAGGGAATGTTTAATACAAAGAATTGTGAACTACTACAGTGGGTTGGAGTAACAGGGGCTTAGCCAGTAAGGGTGAAGGGAGAACTATAGAATACAGAAACAGCCAATCAGAAGAGCAGCCACTGCCCCGGGGCTGGAGAGGGCCACCAAGGTGGATGCCCCAGGGCTGAAACTCAGGCCCTGTTGGAGAGGTTACGGTTGTGGCTACTGAATCGACAGGAAGTTGCCATGATGCCATGTGAGTGGAACTTGCAGGAATCTGCCCTCCAAATCTTGCCAGGAATCTACTCTCTAGGATGCCAGGGAACACTATTTACAGGGAGGTGAATCACTGAAGGCTCTTGGCTACAGAACCACCTGAGGAGCTTGCTGGGAGATACTGCTGGCCACTGGGAGCTGCTCACCCCTGGACACTGCAGGAGCTGGGCACTGGAGGAGCCGCCTGAACTACAGGAGCTGGACACTGGAGGGGCTGCCTGAACTGCAGGAGCTGGGCACTGGAGAAGCCATCTGAACTGCAGGAGCTAGGCACTGGAAAAGCCACCTGCACTTCAGGAGCTGGGCACTGGAGGGGCTGCCTGAACTGCAGGAGCTGGGCACTGGAGAAGTCACCTGAACTTCAGGAGCTGGGCACTGAGGAAGGACTGGCACTGTAGGAGCTGGGAGTTGGTGGGGTTCCCTGTACTACAGGAGCTTGGCCTGGGAATGCTGTCTGCACAGCAGCAAGGGAATGCTAGACAGACCACATGTGCCAGAAGCCTGGGTACTGATGAAGCCACCTGTGCTATAGAACCTGGGAGCTGGGGATGCCAGTCCTGCAGGCACAGCCTCCCTAAGCAGGAAGAAACCAGAACTAGGAAGGAAAGCTCCCTCCTCCTGCAATGTCTCTTCACTGCCCTCTACTGACTACATTTAATGTCATGCCAACAGGAAAATGACAAATATTCAGAGGGTACCCATTTCCACCTTTACAGATCAGGCAACGAGGCGTGAATTGGAGCTGAGAGGCAATAAATTTGTAACTGGCACACAGTCTACACCTGCTCACCTTTCATAGACACACTTCTACACATATTCAGATTCCCATATAACAGCAACAGAACTCTGTATTTCCAACTAACAAGAGACAACTATCTGTCTTACAAGGAAACAAGATCTTTCTCCAAAATGAGGAGGCACATGATCCCAACACTCACGGTATTCACTGTTGGCTATAAATTACTCCTCAAATTCAGTCACAGTTCACTGAATATTCTGTTACTGAAGACTAAATTGTTTTAACTTCCAACCACTTGTACACAGAATAAAAATGGGAAAAAGGAAAGAGAAGAAAGTAGCTAGTGAATGCGGACATAAGTGTATGTAAGTGAATGCAGACATAGAGTAAGCTAATTGAAAACATGCAAATTTTCCTACTTGGGCATGAGGCCATGATTGATATGTATGGCTACCTTTCTCCACCCTTCCTTCCATATTCCCACCCGCGCCAACTATCCTGCCCCCTATCTCAACCCAAAGTTCAGATGGAGATATCAGGACTCTTCGCTTGGTGGAGCCACCCAAACCTTCATTACTGAAGGCTGTGTCGTCCAGCCTTCATTTGGGTGAGAAGTAGGTTTCTGTGGCTTTCCATTAACCTTTATTATGGGATGTGGAAGCAGTAAGAGGCACCTCAGAGAATCCCCTGAGTTCCAGACAGGCTCTTTCGCCCAACACTGCAGCAACACCCCAGTCTCCCACTGGTAATTGGGAGCAATCATTCCAGGCCACAGATTAACCTCTTTCTTGCCTGTTGGCTCAGTGGCACAGGCCCAAAATGGCCAGGTGGCAGTCTCATTTTTTGATTCAGTGGAACCATTGTTGTGTCCCTGGGAACTAAGCCCTCTAAGCCAGCAGAGAACACAGTTGCCATAATGTGATGAGCGGCAAAGTCCTTGTGGGTGGGTTATTAGATGTCATTGTGGCAGGAGCCACCCCTTGTCCCTGAGCCTGGGTGTTCTGATTATGCAGACAGCTCCGTATCATGATCTCTGGTTCCAAATACACTCCGCATCTTGCAAGAAAGGGCATCATCTTTTCAGGGCATGGTCTCCCTATTGGCACCACAATTGAGACTTCAGGAAGCCGTTCCACCTTTGAGTCGGGCCAGCCACTTCCGGATGTGTTGTAAGACTCACTAACCTCAGGACTAGAGCCTGTGACCACATGTCCTCTGCTGTGGCATGAGCTCCTGGATCAGAGGCAGTGCCATGTGGATGCCGTGATGGCAGAAGGCATTCTGAGAGTTCACAGATGATGCCAGAGGAAGAAGCATGGACAGGGAAGGCAAGTCCGTACCCAGAACTTGGAGGGTGACTCTCCACGCCCTCCATGATGAAAGATCTGATGTCCTCAACCTGCCCCAGATGGCAGGCAGGTCCTTGCAGGGAAGGACGCCACATCAGGATGTCCTCAACGTGCCCCGGACAGCAGGCAGGTCCTTGTAGGGAAGGGCACCACATCAGGGCCTCAGTGCTGGTCTCCGCTGCTGGTGGACAAGGCACTGATCAGTAGCATTTGACAGATCGGCCTTGACAAGGGGCAGCCCATGCTGCTGAGTCATGCTCAGCCTACATCACTGCCGCTGCAGCCCTCTCATCCATGGGCCCATTGAGCAAGCCCCGGGCTGGCTGTGTGGGAAGTCATTTTGTCCCCCTGATTATTAGGGGTCTCACCTGCAGTGGATGCCCTTTAGTGAGCATTCACTTGGGACACAAATATTGTCACCACTTGTGGCCATTCTGTGGTCCAGCTACACACCTCTTCCCTAAACTTCCTCACCACCAGGCTCCAGCCCTGTTCCTTCAGAGTCTCCGACCACCAGCCAAATATTTGTCCATGCACATGAGCCCATATAGCAAGCACATCAGATTCCTTGGTGGGACACATGCCAAGTAGAGTGTGGGAAACCAGCTCCACAGAAATGCAGGGGCCGCTGCCCCAGGGAGGGTCTGTCAGCTTTGAGTGGGAACCAGACCAGGAGAAGGCCTATCCTCTGGCCTTCTCTCACTCTGAACTCAGTGGAAAATCAAATGTGCTATTCAAACTCTTGGGAGGATTTCCCTTCACCAGGGCCCTTCAAGGTCACCTCTGTGTGGGGTCATAGTGGGACAGCTGTCTGCTTTAGGTGGTACCAGCCCACTGTGCAGACTCGTCTGTCAACCAGGCTCAAGTTCTTTATTCCTCAGTCAGCACCTTAGGAGGAGGAGGAGGAGGAGGAGGAAGAGAAACACCCTCCTCCCAGTCATAAGGAACGCCTAGGACATCGGCAGGGGCAGGGACATGCAGCAAGAGCTGGTTTCGAAAGACTCTGAGCCCACCTGCCCATGCCACTTGTTTGTGCCTTCCCCATCTCCCTGAACCTATCTCTTACCTCTTCTATCTGCTGGGTTGTGCTCACCCAACCTTATGGTGAGACAATGCCAAGTCGAGATGGGAAGTTCAGGTTGCATGGTCATCTGATGCCCCACATTTAGATGTTCAGTCTCTACCAAAGCCCAGTCGCAAGCCAGGAGCCATTTCTCAAAAGAAACACTGTTATCTGCAAAAGAGGGCATAAACTGCTCCAAAATCTCCTATAGGTCTGCATGAAGATTTCCCTCTTGGTACTGGCCAGGGATTCTGCAGAGCACTGTTTGCCATAGATGCTTGGAGGGTGGTGAGATCTGCTGGGTCATAAGCTCCAAGTGGTGGCGCAGCTTGTGCTGCAGTATGGCCCCTGCTTTACTGTGGAGCTGGTTTCCCACACTCTACTTGGCATCTGTCTTACCAAGGAATCTGATGTGCTTGCTACATCCTGCTCCCAGGATCCAATCCACATGTGATTAATGTAGGAGACCAGTGTGTCATTTTGTAAAATGTACAGGCAAGCAAGTTCGCTGCAGACTATTACTGACACATCAGGGGACTTGCTAAGACTCAGACTGTGTGGCTCGGCCCCAGGCCCTGGTCCCATCCTCCCAGGCCTGCACAGTAACTAAGGGTTACAGGAGATTCTCCAGGAGAGCTGACGCCCCAGCAAAGCCTTAGAAAGAAGGGAACACACATGCCAGTTCCTCTATTTCAAGACTTTTCATTAATTTATTCACCCACACACCCACCCATCTATCATCACTGGATGAGTAACTACTGTGGCCCAGGCACTGGCTGAGGCCCTGGGATACCGCAGTGGACAGAAGTGATCCCCTCTCTCCCCTCGGGGAGCCCATGTGGTAATGGGAAGAGATAACAGACTCATAAAGGACTGACCAGCTGCATGGCATGTGTGTAGCGATGAGGTCGGGGACACAGGACGAAGGGGCAGTGTATGATGGGAGGGAGTGGGACAGCGACATGTGAGACACGGTCAGGAGGAGCATGTAGATGAAGATGTCTGAGCTGAGACCTGGAGTCAGGGAGCCAGGCTGTCCAGGGGCTGGGGTGGGGTGTCGTTACTCCCAGTGCCATCTTTCACTCTCCCAAGCATCCCAGTCAGAGGATGAATTCTGCAGTCACTGTGGTTAATGGGGCCAAATGAGCTCATGTGCATAAAATCTTAACTCAGGGCCTGGCATATAGTAGGTGCTCAGTATGTGAGAGCTGCTATCATTATTATTTTATTATCCTTAGTATTCCACATGATGATGATGATCCTGAATGCACACGTGTTCCTGCTCACCTCCTGTTTCCAAGTCTCAGAAACTTCACCATGGAGTGTGCAGGGTGAGCACCACCTCTGCTAATGGAGCTGCCCCATCTGGGCTGTCAGGAAGGACAGGGCACCCTGAGCCCCCACTGAGGGCAGAGGAGGGGGAAGGACAATCCCTCCTCTCCCCCAGTCCTTGCAGACTCTCAAAAGCGGCTCTGGTCGGACTCGGACGCTCCTGCTGATCGGACAGATCATCGCATCAGGAGTCTGGGGAAGGTCTCGTTAATTATGATAATTGACACCTTTGAAGATGCCAGCTGTGTGGCGCCTGCTCTAGTGACAAAGGATTCCTGTAATTTTGTTTGAACTGCATTTTTCAAGCAATATGGTTTTCATTTTGGCCGCTAGGAAAATGGCTTTATCTTCAAGGATGCTGCCTGGGGTGAACTGGCAGGCACCAGCCTCCTGGAGAGTCTTGATGGTGCCAGAGCAGTGGGAGAGCCCTGTGGTTCCTGGGCAGACCTCAGGGCAGGGGGCATGGCTGCCAAGGGATGGGGAGGGTGTTTATCGACATCAGGAAGAACACAGGCTCCGGAGGGACCCAAAGGCAGCACCAGTCTGCACTGACTCAAGCCTGGTACCACCTCCTGAAGGAAGGCTGGTACCACCCCTGATTTCTCAGACCAGAAGTCAGAAGTACAGAGAGGAGCGATGGCGTGTCTGTCCAGTCACTCCCCACCCCTTCACCTGTCATCTGCCAGGTGGACCTTGGCCCACTCTGTGTCCTCCAATTCCAGCCCCTGCCGACTGGTTCCTCTGCTCTGCCCTACCTGCTGAGGTCCTGAGAGGGCCCCCAAAATGTGGTCAGCTGCAGCCAGCCCCTGATGCAGAAGGGCTTGTTATCAGGCAGGTTCCCAGGACCTCCTCATTCCCAGGAACTAGAACCTCTGGGGAGGGCCAGGGAATCTGTATTTTACCACCTCCCTGGGTGAGTCTGGCCTGCTGCAATGTCTGGGCATCACTGTTATTTCCCTCTTTTCCCATCTCCTAGAGACCCCCGGCCCAGGCCCTCCCACAGACTCTCCCTTTCTGTGCTGGGCCAGGGCTAACCTCCGCCTCCACTGCTCCTGCGATCCTCACAGCAATGCCACAGCTCTGAGCCACTGCCACCAGTCAATGGGGAAGTCCAGCGAGTCTCCCAATGGGAAGGACATGTCCAACCCTGAGCTGGGCTCCTGCCCCAACCCTCCCTGTCCTTCCCCTGGACTCCAGTCCAGGGCCTCCCGAGTTCACAATGAGCATAGCCTCTGGGGACACCTCACACTCTGCCGAGGCCCTGCAACCACCTCAAGGCTCCTTGGCAGTGATCACGGCCGGGACTGCACCAAGAGCAAACCTGGAAGAGAAATCATTAGTCCAGCAGCCGACGTGGCCATGTCCACCATGTGGCTTCTGGCTCTGTGAGGCTTAGGGGGTCATCCCAGGTGGAGCCGCCAAATCAGCCCCGTGCATCCTGTTTTGAGCCCTGTGACTTACGCTAAGGAGAGAGTTGCACCTACTCCTTGCTCTGTAAATTCCAGAGTGGCCTTTGGCCAAAAGCAATACAATTCTGACCTAGAAAAGTTAAAAGGACTTTGAAATTATGAGCCTCAGACCCTGGCCTGATCTGTGAATGAGGGAGGTCGAGATGACTGAGGCAGCAGAAAGGAAAAGAAAGAGAAACACTTCACAGCAATTTCCCTTCCTGCTCACCGCCTCCAGGTTTCCATGAACCTCGAGGTGCCCAGAGACCTGGTCTGCACTGTGGAGAAGAAGGAGGGTGGGGGAGGTTGGGTGGGGGCACCAAGGAGGGTGCCCAGCTTGGGGCACACAAGGGGCTGCCTTGCCCTTGCTGACCCACCTGCTGCCTCCAGCCCTGGGCGCGGCAGCCCAGAGCACAGAGCGGAGGATGGCTGCCAACCCTGCCAAAGTCAGGGACTCTGGGCGGTGCTTCTCAGCCTGCCAGGGTTCAGCAGCATTGAAGACTCAAAGCACACTGGAATGTGTCCAAAAACTTGAAGAACGCCAAACCGTCCCCACAACCACAAAACCATGTGGTGGCAATATCTCATTGATGGCGGCACACTTTGCCACATCCTCCAAAGACGCTGGCTCTCATGCACATGTCACCTTCCGCTCTGTCTCTTAATCTGCGGTGCTTCCCCCTGCCCGACTGTCCCCCTTCCCCATGCGCGTGATGTAAGCACATAAGGCGGCCTGGGAGCTTAACTTTCTCCTGTGGTACTCCCTGGTGGCTGACTATAAAAGAAGGATGTTCAAAGATGGGGGCCAGTAGGGCCAAACCAAGTTTGTGTGGCAGCCTCTGGCCTTGTTTACCCCCAAACTGGTTGGCTGGAGGAGGCAGAAATGATGAGAGTGTCATGGGGTCTGCACACCACATGGCAGTGACAAGAATGGGAGGAGAAAGGCTTTGGGGAAGGGGCATGTGCCCAGCCCATAGTGCCAGTGGCCCACTCAGTGACTCAGGCCCTGATGACCTGATCAGCAGGTCGTCTCCTCCATCATGGGGTGGAGATTGGTAGGGCAGTGGTAGGCAGAGGTGGGTCTGGACATTTTTGACGGAGGTGGCTTGCTGCCCCTCCCATCTCCCTGGGCTCTCAGCACCGCAGGACACACTGAGGTGCCCTATGTAGGTGCTGGTGGCTTTTCACTCGAGGGCTTTCCCTCAGCCTGCCAGCCAGGTCAACTGGAAGCACCAAGGAGTTAATGACCCTGGGAGCAGATATCAGATATCCACCAAGGATGAGAAGGGGGAGAATACATACCCCCACCCCACAGCCCCACAGCAGGGATAGCTCTGAGACTCCCTCTGGAGGTGACCGCCACTCCCCTGTGAGTCTTTAGGGATCTTCAAGCCAAAGGTGTTTGGATAAGCTGTTCACATCTGGAGGGATGTTGAATGACCACTATTCAAAGCTCAAGGAAGTTTTTGTGGGTCTCAGTTTCTGCATTTGCTCTGGTCTAGGTTTCACAGGTCCTGGCAGGAAGGCTTCAGAGTTTATGGATAGAGTCTTAGCCAATTTCTGGTTTAAAAAATGATGAAATCTATTATGTCTTTCCATCTTGTGCTGTCTTCAGTTGGTTTTGCAAGAGGCAAGTTGTGTTTAAACAACTCTCTATCCTTTCCGCCTCGACATCAAGGGCCTTCTCATTCATCCCCTCTTTCAATCTTAACACCAACCCAGGGAAGTAAGCAAGGCAGGTCTCCTGAGAGCAGAACAGAGAATTGGAGAACCAGCATCTGAGAGTAGAACCAGACTGCACAGCCATCCATCGCAGGGAAGAGCAAGCAGTACTCAAAGGTGCCCTGCCCCTGATGGACCCAGCACACTCATACCGTGGGGTTTTGGCTTGCCAGACTTCAGCTCAAATAGCATCCGTGTGAAACTCCTGTCCTGCGCGGCACTCCTGTGGCAGACATCACCAATCAATCACAGAACTCCTTCCTGACCCTGAATTCAGTCCCAAATTCCTTGTCAAGACAATAGGTCAATCAAGAAGACACAACCAACCAACCAACATTAGCTTGTGAAATGGAATCTGCTTGCCAGACCAGCATTAAAGTCTCTCCAGCTGCTCCAAATGGTGGTGCTACAGTCAGGCAGTCCCGGGTCTCAACTTCAGCTCTGTGAATGGCTAACAAGGTGGACTTGGGTTAGTATTTGTGTCACTCTCAGCCTCAGCTTTCCCATCTGTAAAATGGAAATGGTTGGTATTGGTGAGGCTGGTAAGGGGATTCCATGAGAAAGCCCTAGCACGTGACACCTAGCAGATATTCAATGACAGGTTTGCACTGGAGAAAAGGCTCTTCTTTTGCTACCACAAATGTTTCCCGATCACCTGATGACCATCTGGCGGCCACTTCTATCTAACGGAAACCAGGATTTATTGGCATGTTGGTAAAGCCACCGTGTCTGAGTCCCGGGTCTTCCCAGGGCCAGCTGTGTCTTCTGGGGCAAATCACCTCTTCCCTGAGGGTGGGAGGAAGTGGTCATGGTAGAACAATGTTCAACCTGGAAAGTGAGATTTGTCTCCATTCAAACATTCCTTTAAGTACAGACATTCAATAAATTAATTTTTCAAAGTCTGCTACCAACTCACAACACCTGTCACTTCCCACCCCCTTCCCGCTCTTCCCAGTTTCCTAAGCAAACCTTAGAAGACTACTGTTCCCATGGAGTTAATGGGCCTGGACCCACCTGCTAATTTAATGCAAATCCCAGCCTGCCTTATTGTGCAGGAGTTTGAACTCTCAGTTTATTTGAACTCTCTTGGCAACACAATCTGTCCTCGTTTCTAGTAGAGTTTCTAATCCCTGCAATTTCCATGGTGCTAGTAATTATGGAAAAAAGTCTGAAGCACAGAAATCCTGCATCTTGTCTATGAGATTACACACTTTAATGAAGTTTATTAAATTTATTTTGCAGTTACTGAGGAGATGAAATTCACTGTGTAGTTCCAGAGGGCAAAACAACGACTGGTTGATGGAATCCACGAGGAGACAGTTTGGAATTCAAAGGGAAGAAGCACTTTCTGATGGTCAGAGCCACTCAGCGTGGAGTGAGCCATCCCGGGAGGTCAGGGTGAGGCTGGCAGTGCTCCGGCCTGTGGTGGTCGCTGTTGGGGGAGCAGTGAAATGTAAGAGCTCTGAATCCGACCTGGGTTCATTTCCTGACTCTCCACTTCTAGGGAGATCTGGCAAGTGAGTTCACTTTTGTAAGCCTCTCGGCTCCCTGGGTAAGATGGTGACAGCTGTGCTGACACAGAGTGATGCTTCTGAGGGGTTACGCTGTCATTTCATCACTCAGAGGTAGTGGGAGGCTTCCCTCACTCACAGTTATCCTGGGCAGAGATGTCCCCCAGACACCACTGCCCTCCACCTCCCGCCAAAAGGTTGTGAGTTTGAGGCAGAGCAGGACAAGCTCCCTTGGCCAGTTCTTCTCACTCTCTGGAGCCCAGCTGCCCAGAGAGCTCCTGTCTGCCCTGCTCTTCCACTGCCAGAGGTGGTGTTGTTGTTGTTGTTGTCTTGTTGTTGTTGTTTGGAGACAGAGTCTCCCTCTGTCATCCAGGCTGAAGTGCAGTAGCGCAATCTCAGCTCACTGCAACCTCTGCCTCCCAGGTTCAAGCAATTCACTTGCCTCAGCCTCTGGGGTAGCAGGGATTACAGGCACATGCCACCGTGCCTGCCTGATTTTTGTATTCTTTTGTATTATTGGTAGAGATGGGGTTTCACCATGTTGGCCAGAACTCCTGACCACAGGTGATCTGCCCTCCCAAAGTGCTGGGATTACAGGTGTGAACCACGGTGCCTGGCCTCGCCAGAGGTTTTACAGCAACAGCCCCCATATCCTGACCACAGGGGAGCCTGGAGGGAGGTCAGCACATGTCTGATGGTGAGTTCTTCTGTCTGGTCCTAGGGTCTGCAGGGAAGGTCCACCTGCCTGCAAGGGTGACCCCTTCCTCCAACATCCGCTTTATCTCCATTGGCCACATCCTGCATTCTCTGGATTTATCTAGAATAAGGGCCTCTAGTGCTTTTCCAGGCCTAAAGCCCCAGCATGCATTATTATCACAAGGGCTGTGAATTTGGGACACCCACTGATGACACAGCCAATATCAGGTTTCTATTCCTAGAACACCCTCTCCACTAAGGCAAGAACCACAAGGTGAATCTTCCCCACTGTTTCTCCAGCCCCCAGCACAGTGCCAGGCACACTCATAGACATTCAATAAATACTGCTAAACATGTCAGTTTTGCCACCATCCCAGGGATATGAGTAAAGGCTTGGGAGCACAGAATAGGAGCACATAACTCATGTGGCAGGGAGGGGAAGCATCAGGGAGGGCTTCTTGGGAGATAGACCCCTGAGCTGAAGCTTCAAGAGGAAGCAGGGAGAAACTGGTCAAGGCATAAGTGACAGTGAGACCAGGTGTATCAGGAACTAGAGGGCAGCTCAGAGTCAAGTATAATAGAGGAAATAACCAGAGATGAGGTTGAAGAGTCAGCAGAGGCCAGATGATAACATTGAAAGCCAGACCATAGTTTGGCACATTCCTGGGGCCACTAAAGCATCATTTCCCTCCTAACATTCATGGAATGTCTACTGTGCACCAGGCACTGTCAAAGGCCCTTACCTGCATTAACTTGTTCAAACCTAACAAGAAGCGTGGGAGGTAGAAATTGGTATCCTCTTCACTGGCAGATGTGGAAACGGAGGCAGAGGGAGATGAAGTAAATTACTAATGTCCACACAGCCTACCCAGTGGTAGAACTGTGTTTATGTGTGAACCCAGGTGTGTACATTCTGAAACCCAAGCTGTTGGCCACTGTGCTGTTCTCCAGCAAGAATAATACAAGAGTCAGGCTTTATTTCAGAAAGGGTACACTGGGGGCCAGTGTGGAAATCTGATCTGAGGTCAAAAGAGTTGAGCTCAGCAAGACATTCAGAAGTGAGTGATTATCACCCAAAGAAGGGTGACAAGTGGATCAGCACTAACTGCAAAGCCTCAGTGTGACAGCCTCTC
This sequence comes from Cheracebus regulus, assembly GCA_963574635.1. Lineage (NCBI taxonomy): Eukaryota > Metazoa > Chordata > Mammalia > Primates > Pitheciidae > Cheracebus > Cheracebus regulus. The sequence goes on along the minus strand of CAUYQU010078559.1, from coordinate 301 downwards.
TTATACCACAGCTATGAAATTCCTGACATTTCAATAAGTCAAAGCTTCACGTCAAGCCTCTTAGTCCCATGGGTTCAAGATTTGAACTTGGTTGTTGGTACAGCAAAATGACCAGGATACAATCACAAATCACCTGTCATACCAATAACTTCAAATTTTTTTTTTTTAGAAAAAGAGAGAAAAGGAGAAAGAAAAAAGGAAACAGCAAAAGAAAGAAAAAAAAGAATGAAAGAGAGAAAGAAAGAGGACGAGAAAGAGGGAGAGAGATTGGGATTCTTGTTTTATTGCCCAGGCTAGAATG
>CAUYQU010078556.1:0-34464 GCA_963574635.1 Cheracebus regulus | reverse complement strand
TTCTTTCTTTTGCTGTTTCTTTCTTTCTCCTTTTCTTTTTCTAAAATCTCTTCCTCTTTCTTTCTCTTTCATTTTTTTCTTTCTTTTGCTGTTTCTTTCTTTCTCCTTTTCTCTCTTTTTCTAAAATCTCTTCCTCTTTCTTTTTCATTCTTTTTTTCTTTCTTTTGATGTTTCTTTCTTTCTCCTTTTCTTTCTTTTTCTAAAATCTCTTCCTCTTTCTTTCTCTTTCATTCTTTTTATTAAAAAAATATATATATATATACTTTTTAAAAGTCTCTCCCATTTTATGAGCTTCATGAAATGCAAAGTTAATCTGCATGTCCATAAATTTGTTTCCTGACTCTTATTGCCATTCTTCTCCACCCCTCCTCAATATACATCCCAAAGACTTTGTGTAAGTATCCTTGGGAAAGTCATTCTTTTCTCTGAATCTCAGTTTTTCTTCTCTATATAATGAAGGCATTAGAGTGGGTTCTCTTTGTAGTTTAACATTTAGTATTTTATGATACTCAATGACATTCTAGGAAGTCTTCAGAATATAGTCCCTACAGCCTTGATTAGTTCAACATATAGCTCTATTGCCACATAGGTGAATTTAGTGTATTTTTTATTGATCAAACAAAAGCTATTCACTGGACATTGACTTTCTCTCCTAGTCTACCCTAAATTTCTTACAGTGCAGCCCTTCTAATGAACACATATTTTGTTTTGTTTTTCCTCAACCTCTCTCCTTTAGTTCATGTGATTTTCATGAAATTGTGAATGTAGGGTGATCATTTGATGTGAAAGCATCAAGGACAAAGAAGACAGTGCTGCTGGCTACAGTTCTGCTGGCTGCATTTAAAAAACATGGAAAAATGTTCAAAGTCACTATTCATCAGAGCAATGCTATTATTGAAATGTTAAAAGCAACAGATGTTCACATGGATGAAGAGAAAAACAAATGCTTATACATTGTTGGTAGGAATGTAAATTAGTTTTACTTCTATGAAAAACAGTATGGAGACTTCTCAAAAAACTAAAAGTAGAACTACCATTTCATTCAACAATCCCACTGCTGAGTATTTACCCTAAAGAAAAGAAATTACATTTAAAAAGATACCTGTGCTCGTATGTTAATAGCAACACTAGTCACAGTAGTAAAGTCATTGAACCAACCTAAATATCCATCAAGGGCTGACTGGAAAAAGAAAATGTGGTATATATACACAATGAAATACTATGCAACCGTAACAAAATGAAATCATGTCCTTTGTGGCAAAATGGATGGAGCTAGAGACCATTGTCTTAACTGAATTAATTCAAAAACTGAAAACCAAATACTGCATGTTTTCACTTATTAAGTGAGAGCTAAACAATGGGCACAAAATGATATAAATATAAAAATAATAGACACTGGCCACTCCAAAAGAAGGGAAGACAAGGTGGGGGCAATGGTTTAAAAATTACCTAATGGATACAATGTTAACTGTTTGGGTAATGGATGTGCTAGAAGTCCAGCCCCTACCATAATGCAATACACATATAGTGAACATGCGTATTCACCCACCTATGAATCTAAAATTAAATTAAATTAAATTTTTGAAAAAGATTCCATTTTGAAAAGCAGAAAATATGACTGACATACAGAAAACATCAAAATTGAGAGAACAGAGGAAAGAAAATAAATACGCTGATGACATTTGTTCAGCCTTTGGATTAAAATGGCATTACATCAATCTTACATCCTGGATGTCCCAGATATATAACACAATACCTTTTCCTTTCCTAATTAAGTTTTACTGGGCTTCTGGGTCCTGTAGTCAAAATAATTCTGGTAATTAAAGATTGACAATTGTTCTATTTATTTGTGTTTTGTTTTGTTTTTGTTTTGTTTTGTTTTTGAGACAGATTCTCTCTCTGTTGCCCAGGCATTCTAGGAAGTCTTCAGAATACAGTCCTTATAGCCTTGATTAGTTCAATATATAGCTTTATTCCTATGTAGGTGAATACCCATAGAGGTGCAATGGTATGATCACAGCTCACTGCAACTTCTGCCTCCTGGATTCAAGCAATTCTCCTGCCTCAGCCTCCTGGGTAGCTGGGATTACAGGTGCACACCACCACACCCAGCTAATTTTTGGATTTTTAGTAGTGATGAGGTTTCACCATGTTGGTCAGGCTGGTCTCAAACCCCTGACCTCATGATCTACCCACCCCCCAAAGTGCTGGGATTACAGGACTGAGCCACTACACCTGATCTGGTTTAAACTTTTCCCCAATGCCTACTATATATTCTGTATTTTATGGCATACTCCCTATTGATCAAAATACATGAGAAAATTTCAACCATTTAATTTGCACCTTCTAGGCAACAGATAACTTTTTTTTGTCCCATAATATTCAAAATTTTAGCTAACTATTAGAAGCAAAAAATATCTCAGTCTGTAATACAAAACCTACATTTCTGTATTGGTGTCAACAGTTAGCAGGAAGTCTGCCTTACAGTAAATTGACATCAAGACACAGAAGAAGAAAAAGTATTTGTTTTATTCTATAAAATTACTGTAGGACCACAACTGAACATGTCTTCTGCGTCACATCAAATCATCTTTGCCTCACCTCTTAGTTCAGTCACTGTTGGCAGCCACTGGCCCTTACCTCTTGTGTTAGTTTGTTTTCACACTGCTATAAAGATACTACCTGAGACTGGGTAATTTATAAACTAAAAAGGTTTGATTGACTCACAGTTCTCCATTGCTGGGGAGGGCTCAGGAAACTTACAATCATGGTGGAAGATGAAGGGGAAGTGGGCACCTTCTTCACAAGATGGCAGGAAAGAGAGAGCATGCAGAAGAAACTGCCACATTTGAAATGTCAGATCTTATGAGAACTCCCTCATTAACATGAGAACAGAGTGGAGGAAACTGCCCCAATGATTTAATCACCTACTGCCAGGTCCCTCCATCAAAACATGGGGATTATGGGCATTAAAATTAGAAAAAATATTTGACTGGGGACACAGAGCCAAACCATATCATTGCATCCCTGGCCCCTCCCAAATCTCATGTCTCATGTTTTGAAACACAATCCTGCCTTCCCAACAATCCCCAAAGGTCTTAGCTCATTCCAGCATTAACCCAAAAGTCCAGGTTCAAAGTCTCATCCAAAACAAGGCAAGTACCTTCCACATATGAGCCTGTAATATAAAAAGCAAGTTACTTATTATATTTTCAAGATATGATGGGGGTACAGACATTAGGTATATGCTTCCATTGCAAATGGCAGAAATTGGCTGAAACAAATGGGCTACATGTCCCAAGCAAGTCCAACCCCCATCAGGGTATTCACTGAATCTCATAGTTCCAGAATAATCTCCTTTGACTCCATGTCTCACATTTAAGTCATGCTGATACAAGGGGTATCTGCCCAAAGTCTTGGGCAGCTCCACCTCTGTGGCTCTGCTCAGTCCAGCCCCTGTGGCTGCTTTCATGGGCTGGCATTCAGTGCCTGTGAATACCAGGCATTCATGGTGCAAGCTATTGATAGATCTACCAATCAACAGGTGCATGGTGCAACCTATTGATAGATCTACCAATCTGGAGTCTAGAGAACACTGGCCTTCTTCTGAGAGTTCCACTAGGCAGTGGCCCAGTGGGAACTCTCTTTGGAGCTCCAAACCCACATCCCCCTCTCATTGCCTTAGCAGAAGTTCTCCATGAGAACTCTTTCCCTGCAGCAGACTTCTGCCTGGACATCTAAGCATTTTCATACATCCTCTGAAATCTACCCAGAGGTTCCCAAAACTCAACTCTTGTCTTCTGCACATCCACAGGCCCAATACCACATGAAAACCACCAAGACCTGGAGCTTGCACCCTCTGAAGCAACACCCTGAGCTGTACATTGGCTACTTTTAGCCATGGCTAAAGTTGGAATGGCTGGGACACAGGGTGCCATGTCCTGAGACTGCACAGAGAAACAGGGCCCTGGGTCTGGCCCACAAAACCAGTTTTCCACCCTAGGCCTCTGGGACTGTGAAGGGAGGAGCTGCCATGAAGATCTCTAAAATGCCCTGGAGATATTTTCCCCATTCCTTTGGCTATTAACGATTGGCTTTTCATTAATTATGCAAATTTCTGTAGCCACCTTGAATTTGTCCCCAGAAAAATTTTTTTCTTTTCTTTTCTACTACATGGCCAGGTTGCAAATTTTTCAAATTTTTGTGCTGTGCTTCCCTTGTAAATATAAATTCCAATTTCAGACCATCTCTTTGTTAAGCCATTTGACTAAATGCTTTCAGAATCCGCCTGGTAACCTCTTGAAATCAATGCTTAGAAATTTCTTCCGCTAGAAACCCTAAATTATCTCTCAAGTTCAAACTTCCTCAGAACTCTAAGGCAGGGACAAAATGCTATCAGTCTCTTTGCTAAAACATAGTACAAGTGACTTTTGTTCCAGTTCCCAATAAGTTTATCATCTCCCTCTGAGACCTCCTCACTTTGAACTTCATTGTCCATATCACTATCAGCATTTTGGTAAACACCATTTAACAAGTCTCTAGAAAGTTCTAGACTTTCCTAATCTTCCTGTCTTCTGGAACAGCCCTCCAAAGTGTTCCAACCTCTACTGTCACCCAGTTTCAATGTCAATTCCACATTTTCACGTCATCTTTATAGCAGTGCCCCACTCCCAATGCCAATTATCTATATTAGTTCATTTTCACACTGTTATAAAGATACTAGCTGAGACTGGGCAATTTATAAACAAAAGAAGTTTAATTGACTCACAGTTCTACGTGGCTCATGAGGCCTAAGGAAAGTTATGATCATGGCAGAATGTGAAGGAGAGGCAGATACCTTCTTCATAAGGTGACAGGAGAGGGAGAGAGCACAGGAAAACACTGCCACTTTGAAAACCATCAGATCCCATGAGAAGTCCCTCACTATTTGGTATAGCCATCCAAATATCACCAGGAAGTGATCAGTCAGCAAGCCATTTGACCATTTTTACAAATTGTTGATGGAGTTTTTTCTTCTTTTCCTGAATTCACTGCCTAATAAGGTTCTCTGAAAGCGATCTGTAACCTAATGACTCAATTCAGCCTCCACTACCTTAATTTTACTTTAATTACTTTTATCGTAATTAAAATATTTACTGTCATATTAACTTTGGAGGCCAAAAAAGTTCATCTTTGAGAAGTTATTATATACAGACTCTTTGTTACATGAGAAACATGTAAGAGACTAATCTTTCTGTAAAATCCTGATATGGTTTTGCTCTGTATACCCACCCAAATCTCATCATGAATTATAATCCCAACATGTTAAGGGAGGGATATGGTGGGAGGTGATTGGTTCATGAGGGTGGTTTCCCCTATGCTGTTCCTGTGATGGTAAGTGAGTCCTCACAAGATCTGATGCAGTTCCCCCTTCCCTCTCCTGCCACCACATAAGATGTGCCTTCCCTCCCATTCACCTTCTGCCATGATTGTAATTTTCCTGAGGCCTCCCCAGCCATGTGGAACTGTGAGTCAGTTAAACCTCTTTTTTTGTTTTTATAAACTACCCAGTCTCAGATAGTTGTTTACAGCAGTGTGAAAATTGATGAATACAGAAAATAGCATACAGGGCATTGCTATGAAGATACCTTAAAATGTGGCAGTGACTTTGGAACTGAGTACAGTAGAAGTTGGAATAGTTTGGAGGGCTGTTCCAGAAAACATGAAGATTGGAAAAGTCTGGAAATTTCCAGAGACTTGTTAAATGGTTTTGACCATCAGTTTGGAGGGCTCAGAAGACAGAGAGAGGCGAGAAAGTTTAGAACTTCCTAAAGACTTGTTAAATGGTTTTGACAAAAATGCTGAGAGTGATTTAGACAATGAAGTCCAGGCTGTGGAGGTCTCAGAAGAAAATGAGGAACTTATTGGGAACTAGGGTAATGGTCACTCTTACTGTGCTTTAGCAAAAAGATTGGTGGCATTTTGCCCCTAATTTTAAGATCTGTGTAACTTTGAGCTTGAGAGCGATGACTTAGGGTAACCAGTGGAAGAAATTTCTAGGCAGCAACGCATTCAAGAGGTGGCCAGATTGCTCTTTACAGCAGACGATCACATGTGTTCACAAAGAGAAGGTCTGAAATTGAAACTTATGTTTAAAAGTGAAGCAGAGCATAAAAGGTTGGAAATTTTGCAGTTTGACCATTCAGTAGAAAAGAAAAGAAAAAAAACATTTTCTGGGAACAAATTCAAGCTGGCTTCAGAAATTTGCAAAAGTAATGAAAAAGCAAATGTTAAATCTTAATAGGCAAGACAATGGGGAAAATGTCTTCAGGATATTCCAGAGACCTTCATGGCAGCCCCTCCCATAACAAGAATATAGGCCAAGGAGGAAAACATGGTTTTGTGGGGCAGACCCAGGGCATTATTGTTCTGTGCAGCCTCAGGACATGGAAACTTGATGAAAAGGGGTCAAAGTACAGCTCAGGTTTTTGCTTCAGAGTGTGCAAGCCCCAAGCCTCGCTGGCTTCTGTGTGGTTTTGGGTTGCCTGTGGGTGCACAGAAAGCAAGAGCTGAGTTTTGGTATCCTCCACCTAGATTTCAAAGGATGTATGAAAATGATTGGATGTCTAGGTAGAAGTCTGCTGCAGGGGCAGAGTTCTCATAGGGAATCTCTGCTAGGGCAATGCAGAGGGTTATATGGAGTTGGAGCCCCAAACAAAGTTCCCACTTGGGCATTGCCTACTGGAGCTGTGAGAAGAAGGAAGCATCCACAGACTCCAGAATGGTAGATCCACCAACAGCTTATACTGTGTACCTGGAAAAGCCGCAGGCACTCAATGCTAACCCATGAAACCAGCCACGCTGGCTGAACCTGGCAGAGCCACAGAAGTGGAGCTCCCAAAGGCTTTGGGAGCCCACCCCTTGCATCAGCATGCCCTGTATGTGAGACACAGAGTCAAAGGAGATTATTTTGAAGCTATAAGATTCAGTGACTACCCTGCTGGATTTTGAACTTGCTTGGGGCCTGTAGCCAGCCCCTTTGTTATGCCCAATTTCTGCCATTTGGAATGGAAGCATTTACCCAATTCCCATACCACCATCTTATCTTAGAAGTAACTAACTTGCTTTTTACTTTGCAGGATCATAGGTAGAAGGTACTTTGTCTCATATGAGACCATGGACTTGGATTTTTGGGTTAATACTGGAATGAGTTAAAACTTTGAGTAACTGTTGGGAAGGCATGATTGTGTTTTGAAATGTGAGAAGGACAGGAGATTTTGGAGGGACTCTGGGCAGTCTTATATGATTTGGCTCTATATCCCCACCCAAATCTCATCTTAAATTGTAATTCTCACATGTCAAGGATGGACCTGGTGGGAAATGATTGGATCATGGGTATAGTTTCCCTCATGCTATTCTTGTGATGGTTAAAGTGTGTGGCAGTCCCCTCACTCCTGCTTCCATGTTAGATGTGCCTTGCCTCCCTTTCTCCTTCTGCATTGATTGCAAGTTTCCTGAGGATCTCCCAGCAATGCAGAAATGTGAGTCAATTAAACCTCTTTTGTCAATAAATTATCCAGTCTCAGGTGGTTCTTTATAGTAGTGTGAAATGAACTAATACAGATCCTGACAAATGAAAACAAAAATAGCACCTCCAGTGCAGTACAACTTGACCCATCAGTGGAGACAACACTTTCTTTTTAGTTACCACAGTATTTTTCTTTCTCTAATATTGTTGCCATAAAAACTCACATATTCATCATTTTTCTGGCTGTAAAATTATTATAAATATGCATCTTGAATTTTTGCTGGATACTTTTAGGCTTTTTAAAATTTACTTGCTCATACTCTTAAGTGTTAGCATAAGATTTTATATAACTATTCTCAGTAAACCTCCACCTCTACTAAGAATATCATTCTATTTGAAACTTATGAGAAAATATTATTGTTTGAAGCATGGTCAATTTATGTGGTCTTTACAGCATGATTTTTTTTCAAAGTTCTATAGAGCTTCCTTTCTTATACTTTTATAGGTTCAAACTGTAGAGGTGACATTCACCTGAATGAAAGGGTAATATAGAATGTAGTAACCTGTCATCCCAGGAGATCTTACTCTACACCAGGCTGTGCTAGTCCTTGAACCATGCTATGAATATATGGAATTTATTAATTCAATTTAAAATATGCATTAACTATCTACTCTATTATGTAATAGACTTTTTAAGGAATTAAGTAGTATAAAAAAAGAAGTAAAAAAGATATTTCCTTTCCTTCAAAGGTTAACTTATAAACAAATCTATAATTACTTAAATAAAATGTCACATAAATAAATATAATGTGGTAAGTTTTATGAAGAGTAGATAGAGAGTATATAATGATTTTAAAAAGCAGACATCGAGAAAATACTCCCAGAAAAAAATATTATTTGAGCAGGCCTAGAGGATGAAATTAAGTTAACTAGGAGAACCAAGGAAAGATAGAAGAAGAGAAAGCATTTCAAAAATATGGACAAAGTTTTGTGTTTGGAGTGGACATGGAAAGTAGACATGGCTGAAGGAAGGTCAGTGTAAATGAATTAAAGCAAGTGAGGAAAAGCCCTCAATATGTGAGGTCCTGTAGACACCATATGTAAAAAAGTGTTAATCTTTATTCTGAGAACAGAGAAAAGTGATAGAAGATTTTTAAGCAAGAATGTGTTTTTGGTGGGAAGACTTGGGGTTTTGGTAGAAGTTGATAAGACATTTTTTTGATCAGACTTTACCTTCCTTTTACCAGGACTTATCAAAAATCTTAATTCCATATAATTGCAAGGATAAATATTTTTTCTATTTTACTAGATGCACTGAATAACTCTTATCAAAGCACTCATATGCACATAGATATCTAGATTTACATGTATTCATACATGATATTTTATGCATAAAGAATCTTACCTTTCACCTTTTTTTTTTAAGACAGAGTTTTACTCTTATTGCCCAGGCTGGAGTGCAGCAGAGTGATCTTGGCTCATTGTAACCTCCAGTTCCTAGGTTCAGGTGATTCTCCTGCCTTAGCCTAAAAGTAGCTGGAATTACAGACATGAACCACCACACTCAGCTAATTTTTTATATTTGTAGTAGTGACGGGGTTTCACCATGTTGGTCAGGCTGGTCTCAAACTCCTAACCTCAGGTGATCCACTCACCTCAGCCTCCCAAAGCCTTTTGCCTTCTAACTCACTTTTTATTATGACAGTATCATATTCTTTTAAATTTTTCAAAATTTTTACAGCAATATTACCTACTTCACAGTCTTAGTTTTATAAACAAATGAAAGAAAGCATCTATTATTTAAGGCCTAAAATTAAAGCCCAACATTAAGTGATGCCCTGACACCTGGGAGAAACCAGGGAACCTCATCTGGCCTCATTGCAAGTGTCCTTCTCCACCCTGCTTCTGCTTATAAGTTTCCCCAGCCACACAGCCTTCCCTATCAAGAAGACCAGGCACCATTCCTGTTCATCCCTGAGTAGCAGGTTACAGTTTCTTGCCAGCCCCTGGAATTTTCAAAACAAGCCAATCCCATCCTCACACAGGAACTGGAGGTAACTTTAGCTTCTTGGTACTGCAAAGCCTGCTTCCCACAACCCCTGGTTGTTCCCTGTCTTCTGAGTGCAGCTCTTGTGTAGCCCTGCATGGCACAATGTCCACCTTCCTCTGGCTGTGAATATATGTAACTAATAAACCACTGCTGCCAAGTTCATCGGTTTAATGTTGGATGCCATTTGTTCAGCCATCTTCATAATCCTAGGGCAGAATTCCTTCATCACAAATGATGTGTGTGATGGCTTGAATGTGTCCTCCAAAAGTTTGCGTGTTGGAAAGCTAATCCTCAAATTCAAATGCAGATTAGAGTTGGGACCTTTGGCAGATAATTAGGATTAAATAAGGTTACCTGGGTCAGTAGGGGCAGGGCACCCATGATAGAACTGGTAACTTTGTAAGAAGAGAAAGAGAGACCTGAGTTTACATGCATACCCCTTCTTACCATTTGATGCCCTCCACTAAACTGTAATGCAGCAAGAAGGCCCTCACTAGATGCCAGCATCATGCTCTTGGGCTCCTCAGCCTCCAAAACTATGAGTTAAATAAATGCCTTTTAAAATAAATTATGCAGTCTGTGGTATTTTGTTGTAGCAACACAGAATGAACGAAGACAACCTAAAGATGATTAAAATAGTTAGTGGGGGAAAAACCAGCCTGTGTCTGTGAAAGTTTTTGAAAGACATTAAGTGATTTACAAATATAAATCCAACCTCTAAATTAAGCTAGGTCTCCCTTTTCCAGCTCTTAGAGTACTCTGTGCTGTTTTATAGATGAGAGAACTGGGGCTAAAGAAATAAAGTTGTTTTTCCGAGTTTATACAATTACTGAATGCTAAAACTGAAATTTCAAGCCTTTACCTGTCTAAATCCAAAGATCAAACTATTCCTATTACGGCGTATTGCAGTCATTTCTCTCACTTCAAATGTGACTAACAAGCAATGGTAAAAAAAAATATATATATATATATATATATATATATATTAAATATATTTTTATAATATTTTATATATATTTTAAAATATATATATACACTTTTTTTAAAGAACATAAATAACAAAGAAACATTTTTCCTAAAATAATTTTCATGACTCCCACTACAACCACTCTTGATCACAGGCAAACATTTCATAAAAATGATCTGAGCAATCTCTCATAAAATCATCATTATTTTCCTTGACACACAGAAATGGAAAAAAGCATTTATTATGTAAGGCCTAACATACACACATACACATACACATACACATACACATACACATACACATACACATACACATCAAAACACATTGCCAGCACCAGATCTCTATCACACATCTCTGCAAGTAGTGGCAGCACCTCTAAAACAAAGAGATCGAGCTCTGGTCAATCGATACAATCAAAGAGAATGTTCAGTCATAATATTTTAACTGTAAAACAACAGAATATGTTACTACTGTTACAACATTTAAATTTCTACATGACATCATTTATTTGGCACCTTCTAACTTGACCCAATATCACAGAAAGATATTTGAAGGAGCACAGTATAGTCTAGTTCCTCAAAAAAAAATTAATAAATGATCAGTATTTGTTACTTATTTATTGATACTTGCCTGGGCTCTGAAATGTGCACAATAAACACAGATGGAGTATCTAGAGCGCATTGCTGTACAAACACCTTAGAGGAACAAAAAGGTGGTAAGTGGTATAGTTATTAGAATTTAAAAGCAAATCTGATGGTACTCTACGTCACCTTCCAAGTGCCATAAATCCTTTACCTGTTTAACATTACCAAATACTCATGTTATTAAGCATTTGCATCTTTCTGTGTATTCTATTTTTATATCAGCTAAATGTTTTTTAATGTGAAGTTACTTACTTATGATGAGTCAGAAATAACATCAAAATTTTCAAAACCCAAATCACCAAACCAGAGAAGTCTTTTATTTTCTAAAGTCAGCTGAGGCTTTTTTCTATGAGGGGACACACACACACACACAAACACACACACACACATACACACAAACACACAGTTTATATGTAACCTAGCTGTGCCCTATACATTTGATCATCCCAAATTCAATTCACTCTGCTCATGAAAATTTCAGGAAGGAAAAAGACAGCTGTGGGAAAGGAAATAGGTATTTGATTTTATTTAAGTCAACAAGTATTCATTGAGTATCTAGTCTCTGCCAGAAATCTGTTACATCTTAAAGATAAATTGTAAATCAAAAGCGCAGAGTTTCTCTCACAGAGCTGATAGTCTGGCAAGAAACACAGATTCTTCTACTACACTCTGTGGTTTTAACCTGTTTGTTTTGCTTATAGGGCTTAATTTTACTTGGAACTATGTATTTGTCTTTTTACAGTTTGACTCCTCCATCAGCAAGTCTATCTTTTAGAAAAAAAGGCTACTTTGTGTCTACTTCTTTCATCACTGTATATTCTTCTCCTAGTAGATATCCCAAATGCCAGACCTGTACTGTCAAGGTTCCCACACCACCCTCAGGTTCACTGATTTACTAGAGGTACTCACAGAATTCAGTAAAGCTGTTACACTCATGGTTATGGCTTATTGCAGCAAAATGATACAGATTAATATCAACAAAGAAAAAAAGGCACATATAGGAGAGTTCAAGAGAGAACTGGCACAAGTTTCCAGTTTTCCTCTCCACAGGGAGTCATAAGACAACACTTAATTCTCCCAGCAATGATGTGTGACAACACATATCATGTATTGCTTAACAGAGAAGTACACCTGGGCCTTCTTAGCCAGGGTTTTTGTTTGGAATCAATCACATAGGCATGGACCCCCATGTAACTGACCTTAGTTACTTGATCTTTAGTCCCTTTCAAAGTCAAACTGATATAGCATTGCCCAAGGCCCAACAATAGGTCACAGTGTTAGCATAAAGTACCTGCCAGAGCCCAAGGCCCCAGGTATACGAAGAGATACTTTTATCGGGCAGTGTATTTCAAGGGACGTTTCAATGTGATCTCTCAGAAGCCAGTCAAGGGACAGTCCTTTCTTTGGAATGTGCAGTGTTGGAATCTCCCAAACCTGATGAATCAAAATTTTATTGCACAGGGACATTTGCTGAATACTGAGTGAATGAAATGTGAGAAGTTTTAGAAAAGCAATGGACAGAGAGCTTTAACAGTATATAGTAAAAGGTTTAGCTTAATTTGTAAAAGCACAGAAAGTCTTTCTGAGGGTACAGGTTTGGACTGCAAGCTGGAAGACAAATGGAAATTACCAAATTAAAAGAGAGCGTATGTGAAGAGGGAGTAAAAACGGAGTTACCACTTGTAGAAATAGTGTACCAGACAAAGTGAATAAGCATCACTGAAAAACCTGGAGACACAGTTATCATTTTAAAAATACTCTTGAACCACCCATTCTCTATAAAAACACACATTGATGTTTATAGAGAAGAGGAAACACTGCATAAATTTCTTTCAGATGCATCATTTATATTTTACACCAAGAGATAACAATCCCTTCCTTTGGCTACATAGTTTAGATCTGCTCTTTCCTTAGTTTTCCTTGGCAGTTCATTCATACAAAAAAAAAAATTATTGAGACTTACTATGTGCCAGACCTCAAGCAGAGTATTGTCAATATAGCAGTAAACCTCACTTTTTGCATTTAAGGAGGCATTTAAAAAGAAATCATTGCAGTTTTACAAATTGTGAGACTGTAATTAAAGAACAAACTATAAATCAGAATGACCTGTGGAATCAAACTTCTATCATTTTGATTGGGGCGGCAAGGACATCTTCCCAAAGGAATAACATTTGCACTAAGATCTAAAAAACACAGAAGAGTTAGCCAGATAGATTACAAATGGAATGTGTATTCGGGATTTAGCAACAGTCCTGGATAAGAGAGCTATGGTCCATGTGAAGACCCAGACTGTGACACAGAGACAAAAGGAAAGCCAGTATTTCTCAGATGTTGCGTATAGGAGGAAAAGTGGTTCAAGACACTGGTGCAGTGGAAAATAAGGGCCAAATGATGGAAGTCCTTCTGGGCTATAATAAGAACATGCCTTTAATTCCAAATGTATGGTTAGAGTAGAGTTCTAGACCTACTCACTGTCTGTTTGGAAAAAGTCAGCTAAGGATTATTGCCAGCTGTGAGCCCCACTCCTGGCCTAGACCTGCTGTTGCTCATTCTCTAAAACAACACAACATGTACAAACATAATATACAACACAGACTCTGTACCCTTTAGAGAAAGAGAAGCCAAGCAATATTTACAGCCCACACTAGCTTTGGGACAGACAGAGGCCCTGAGTTCGCACAACAATCATTCTTTGAACCATATCCCTTGGGCAGAGAGGGTCAGATCACCAACAATGCTAAATGCATAGCTTAATTTAAGATGAAGACTTCTCATGCTGCATTTTCTAACTCCTAACCCTGTCTCCCTTGTGCAGAGTTATCCAAATTGGGCCCTGAAAAAAAATATATATTTAATGGGACCTCAATACCTATCTATGTCTTTGAGAAATATGAAAAATGTAAAAGAAATATTTCCTGTATTTAAGTGGCTTGGAACATAGTAGGCAAGATAAGATACAGACAGAAAATATCTCAAGTTCAGCCCCAGAATACAGCAAAAGTCACAGGATAAGACAGACATCCTTCAGAGGAGGCAAGAATGGAATGCAATCAGACATTGCTTCTTGAAAAAAAATAATAGAGTCAACTCAAACATGGAGTAGCCTCCACAAGAGTATGAAATAGGTAAATGAGGTTAATTAGCAGAAGCACTTAGAAGATACAGACAGCAAGGTAGATGGATTGGTTGATTTTAGCCACTACTGGTAAAGGCAAACTCCTGTTTATCTCCTCATTTGCTAAGAATAGTTTAAAATTTCTCCTTTCTGCCATGGGAAATATCCTTTGTTATTAGAGTAGTCTGAGCAATAGCTTTAAAGCAAAGCCAGCCAAGTAAACTAAAATTGTATCAAAAATCCTAAATCATATACTGCCAAAAACAATGGGAATGTCTTACATTAGCAAAGTGTTTCAACTATGATTTCAAGATGCTAAAGGATAAAAGATGCCTGAACCTCATTGCAAGAGGGAAAAAGGCTGACTGAAAGTTTTTTGAATGAAACAGTAACCAAGGGTGGTTGGGATTGAAAGTCCAAATTGCCCACAAGATAAGTCTCTCTGTGGTGCTATTTACATTGTGCTATTAAATTTTTCCTAAACAAAACCAGAGACAAGACTTGAATTCCTTGTACTCAAAATGCAAACCCTTTCAAAATGACACTGTGACAGGTTAAATTCCTTGTTCTGTATTTGAAGAACTGAGAGGTCCTTAATAGAGGTGGCAACACTGAAGAAACATTAAAAAATCAGTTCATCTCATTTTTATTTGCAGCAAGAGAATTTCTTTCCATATCCCAGACATTTTGTTTCATATCTCCCTACATTCTCACCCCTCACTAAGTATTTAGTTTGAAAAACAGAGTAGAGGGCCAGACATACATTTAATAAATATTTCTTGAGTACTTGCTAAGAGCAGGGAATTCTATAATGAATTAACAAGGTCCTGCTTACATGGTGCATGTATTTTTCACAGTTCTCACATTCGAGATCCTTCATTAAAGTTATTTTGTGAAAAAACATTTATTACCCAAATAAAAGTTTGTTTGCCAACAGTGTTTCACCATAAAGCACGTCAAGAACCTAAACTGTTTTCCCAAAACACGTGAGGCTTCTGAGTGCAGGAAGTACCTGTCCAGTGTGAAATAATGGGATCTTCAAAGAGGCAGAAGAGGACAAAAGAACTAGAAACTGAAGAAAAGGGAGAACAATCAAAGAAAGAAGGGAATTCTCTGGTGAATGTCCAAAGCAGATTCTGAATGAACAAATTACTGAATGGGAAAAATAAAAAATTGGTGTGTACCATATGTTGGGGAGTTAGTGGATTGTATCAACACCACCCCACATATTATAAAAATAATCACAGCATTTATATTTGAGGGACTTGTATTTTTCCTTCCTCCTGACCCTTTCTTAGAGGAATGTCCTTACTAGGGAAGAATACAGGGGTGTTAATATACAAAGAGAAATTCTGTTGGCTATATAGATGCTCCAGCCTAAGGAATCTAAATCCTTTGCAATTGATATTCAAGATCCTGATTCTTCAGAATAGAGGGTTGTCTCACAGAAAGAGCAAAGGAAGAAATGACGTGAACCCTTCTGCTAAGCACAGAACCCTTCTACTAAGTGCAGAACATTCTGTTCACTGTGAAGCAGGCATTGCTTAAGGCACTCACAGAGATTCAAACTCAGGCCTTGTCACAAAAGGCTGCCACCCCGAGGGCATGTGGCATACACCATTGGCCTAGTCCATGGGAGAGAGCCATAAGAGAGACACAAATTGTAAAAGGAGATGTTACGTCTGTTCTGCCCTGGAAGACAGAAGGCTTCATGTAAGCAGACTTACTTACTTCATGTAAGCTTCATGTAAGCTGGTGTTATTTGAGGTGATAATGAAATACTCTAGATTGAGCTTGGCTATAATGAATACATTTTAAACAATCCTGCTAACTCCATTTTGCCCACCCTGAGCTATGTAGGGTATTCTGTTCCAAAAGCTTGTGGTCTGAGACATCTGGCACCTTTGTAACCAATATTCTGAGAAATAGGGCCCACTGGCCCTGTACATCCTGTATCTGCAACTGTGTAACTGTTACCTCACACTGCTAGCCCACATCCTGAGTAAAAAACAACTTTAAGTAGAACTTTCTGTTAGGCCCCCCTTCTTCCCTAACTGGCTCCTTCTGCTTCTGTAATAATCTGCTTACCACCGCCCCCTGACCCTAAACTGGTATAAAAATGTTGCCGGCCCTTTGTTCTGAGCCAAGAGGTTTGAGCTCTAGCTGACTCTCAGCTGCTGGCCAAATAAAGATGGATTCTCAACAAACTCAGAGTGTGGCGCTTCTGTTTAAACTTGCTTGGGTATAACAATAACAACAGCACAAACAAAGGTACACAAGTGGATGATCTCAGCTTAGGCTAAAGAGAGAGCCCTCCAGCCTCCCTAGGTTACACAATATTGCACCAGCCTTGCCAATGCCCCACAATGTTTCGGTTTTGTTGTTCAAAGTAAGACCTGGAGTCCTTTGTCTCACCACCAAGAAAATTAAGGAATATGGCCACAAGGGTGAGGTGTGATGTGGCAAGGAAAACGGCTTCTTAGGCTCACAGGCTACGTGACAAGGAACTACGATTACTTAGGCCTACGCCAGGTGCAGACACCAGCCAACTGCAGCCAATGCCAGGTGCAGACACCACCATTCCATTTCAATGGAATTCAAGAACACGCTGCTCAGGGTCGCACTGACCCTGAAAACTGCCCCCGCCGTTTCTAACTGCTGGCTTTGGCTCCTGTACAAACTGCTTGCTTACTGATATTGCGAGTTTTCACTGTCTTTAACCGTGGGCCTTGGCTTCTGTACAAACTGCTTGCTTGCTTGAAAAATCTGCTTGCAAAGATCCCCAGTCCCCCCCACCGAAAATCCCCAGCCCCCAGAAGAAGTGTTTTTTAGCATAAAAGCCCAGCTCTCCCTCAACTCGGGGCCACGGGTTGGAGAGACACGAGTCCTCCGTGGTCACCAGCAATAAAGACCCTGCAATTTGTCATACTTTTGTCTTGGTGCTGGTCTTCTTATCTCGCTACAGAGGCTGGAGCAAAAGTTTAATAAGCAGAAGGAGAAAGCTCTCATCAATGGAGAGGGGCCCCAAAATAGGGTTGCCATTCTGAAGTTAAATACTAGGGATTTTATAAACAGTCTGGTAGGGTGTGATATTTCATTTACATAAGATCTGAAGAACCAGTTAGGATTAGGTATTTCATTTGCATAAGGCATGAATTCCTGACAGCTCCTCCCTATCCTTTTAGTGTATATGTGGGCTCAGCCTAAGTTACTCCATGTTGTTTCATTTCCCTTACTGCATATGTGTAAGGGTAGGATTCTCCATTGCAGATGTGCTGGGTTCTGTGTTACTCCTCTTAGGCATGTTTCAAGCAAACCTCCCTTCCCCCACCCCATGCAAACACCCTTATCTGAATATGTCCAGAAAAGGAAAGGAATGCGCTCACTGAAGCCTACCATGTATATGTGACCCTTCCTAGTTAACTTACACAGAAAGCATCTGTATGGTGGATCTTGCCTCCTTATCTATGCTTGCAGCCAGATCTTCTAGGCTGTTCCTTTGTTAGAAAAAAGGAATTCTACCAAGGACTTGTGCTAGCTATCTATCTAATTTCTTTCTCTCTTTTTCCTCAATATCAGTAGAATTTTCTGGAAGTGAGGACTGAAGATATAACTGGATTTCAATGTTTAGAAGAAAGCATAAGAAAAGCAAGCATCTTGAATGCTCAGCGGAGGAGCTGAAACTCACTGCAGCAGGAATTGTGAAATCACCCAATGTTTGTCATTAGAACAATGACGGAAAGATCAATAATTTCCCCAGAAAGGAGAATTTACTATGTCTAAACTCATTTATGATAGGCTAGGAAGACTTTAATTAGATAGCCTATGAAAAAACATAACTTTATATGGGTTATCTGAGAAAGGGGAAGTTGACATTCATCGCTCAGTTACTTCCTTTAGGACTAAATTGGAACATGAAGAAGAAAAGCCCTACAGCAAGTCATTTGTGTTTAATAAGAATCTGATGCTATTTATCTAGAATAAAACATTCTCCCAAATTAGATAATATAAAATATATTGGATCTTTAGCTCCACCATTATTAGATAAATCCAAATGGCATAAAGAATCCCTAATTCTAATACCAGCAGGGCTATAAATGTCCCCCCTCGAAACTATGTATAAAGCTCACTAAGAACAGTCTTTGCAGTAGGACAGCTCTATAGTAGTTTTGTTACTGTAGGCAAGCCGCTTAATCTCTGACTGTCATGTATTTAGAAAGTCAGGTTAAATATCACCTTTGGATCTGACATCAGGCAAGCACTGAAGAATAAGGGGGAAACAGGAAAAATCCTTGACTTCATAGTGCTTACATTATAGTGGAGATTTTTTTAAACAGAGTGAAAAAACAATGCCAGTTTTATAAAAAATGCAGATTTTACCAAATCTATATTATGCATACTTTATAAGTGGTTGTAAAGACGACATAAAATCCTGTAAATAATCCCTTCATGTATATAGTTACATATGTTGTATATCTTAATTATCATTCATATTATTAGTGACAATGTGAGCATCAGAAAGGTATTTTTATAAAAGCCATATGGAAATATAAATTTTGTACAAGTCTAAAAAAGTCAAGGAAAAAATAATTTCAAAGCAAAAGGAATTATTGTTTCTAACAAGGATACCATAAGCATGATGGAAGTTACAGTGCAAAAAAATGTATTTTGTTATTTTTAAATGACGCCTACAAGGCAGACGATATATTCCTTTTACTTAAGAAAGTGCTATTGCCATTTA
This sequence comes from Cheracebus regulus, assembly GCA_963574635.1. NCBI lineage: Eukaryota > Metazoa > Chordata > Mammalia > Primates > Pitheciidae > Cheracebus > Cheracebus regulus. Next base: position 15,440 of record CAUYQU010078556.1, on the reverse strand, counting down.
ATCACAAAATCAAGATCTAGTTTAACAGTACCTAGCTACTTTGAACAAAAGATAAGACCAGAGGCAGGTTCATTACATTTCATGGTGATTAGAACATTAAAAGAAACTAAGGAGCAATTCACCCTCTGGACAAAAATTTAGGGGATAACAGTTTCATTAAATAATAAAGACATCCATGGGAATGGGGCTGTGTTAAATAAAATACTGCAATTCACAAAGACTCCTTTTTTTGAAAGTTTGCAATGTAAAGAAGACAGTATCAAGGAAAATAAAGTGGGCAAATAAAAACAAAAAAAGAGAAAACCTGCAAACTGTGTAACAATCAAAAAGTAGGCTGGAAAGATTTAAAAATCAAAGCCATTACTAAATTGTGGCCTCCTCTAGTCCTCTAGGACTTCTAAATCAAGAACTAGAATTCCCTCCTATTCCCTGCTTTAGTCTATGCACAGTGTTCCTTCAGGAAATACCTGTTGGGTAAACTGAACTTTCTAGTGTTTGTAAAATCCACCATACCTGTCAATAATTCAACAGCATAAACTGAAAACATTGCTTAGTCATTCATTATGCAAAGGCCTCACATGATACACTGCAGTTTTATGAATAAGCCAAGGATTTCAACTTTAATTTTATCTGACATGACACTGGAATAAATTTGTGCTATTTCCCCATACTTTTTCCTGTTCCCTTCTAACCATTTTCCACGTTTAGCTCTTAAGAGGTGACCCACCACAGAACTCAGTCTGAGCCTCCACTGCAGTTTGCTATATTTCATCTTCAAATAGTATTTTAAATAATTTGGTTTGACTTTCTGATGTTGTTAGCATGATGTGTGGAGGGGGCACAGTGGTGCTATCTGAAAGAGGAAGACTACTGAACGAATAGTCAGTTTGCTGAGGCATGGGCTCAATAGTGTTGTCCCTAAAGGAATTCAAAATGTAATTAGTTGCTAGAAGTTTCCATAAAACTCAATATAATCGCTATTTTCTATATTTTATGTATTTTCTTTTTAGAGACATGGTCTCACTCTGTCACTCAGGCTGGAGTCATAGAAAAGTTCTTAACACGTATTCAATCAAAACATTTTCACACGAGATGTCCAGCAGAGTACCAGAAACATAATCCAAGCCACTATCAACATTAACTTGAACCATTGCAAGTATTTTATATGATTTTCTTATTTCTGGTACTACGTCCCTACAATTTATTTGCCACTGGATGGCCAGAATGATCATTGTAAAACATAAATCATAACATTGCTCTGCTGTGTAAAATGTTCCAGTGCTTTAAACTGTATTTGGAATCAATCCGAATTTTAAACTGTGATTTTCAAGGTCCTATAGGATCTGGCTCCTGCAGACTTCTCTAACTCCAAGATATACTAGGTACTTGGGTTTACTATACTCCAATTGCACTGTCCTTCTTTTTATTGGCTCTATTTCTATTGGATGCACCAAGTGCCTCTCTTCCTTAGACCCTTTGCATCTTTTGCCTTTCACAGAAATGAGCTGCACTAAGATCTTTCTAATGAATGCCTTCTTATTCACCTCATTTATCTGCTGCTTGTTCAAAGAGAAGTTTCTTCAGCAACCAATCTAATAGAGTTGCTATTTCCGGAGGCCACGGTCACACCTCCCTGACTTATTACATTCATACATTTATCACTGTCTACAATGATTGTCTTCAGGTATTTGCTCACCTGTCGATTAAACACCTATCTAATAAACCTTCTCTTAAGATTTTTAAGCCCTACCAATGCATGTTTAAATATTTAGAAGTTTAGAAATCAAGTGATAAAACTGCCAAGTAAAATACATTTTATCTTCCTACCTTGACAAAAATGGATTGGTAATGAAAAGCCAAGTTCAAATGTAGAATTTTTGACTGCTTGGTGTTCTCTACCAGAATATAACAGCATGGGAGAAGGAAATCAACCCTTACTCATACGCCAACCCCTTTTTCCTCCCACCCTTGACATTGTCTCATATAGGAATGGGTCTCATGTTCATTTGTGAGACACACCAGTGCATTTATCCATGTTCCATCTACAGTGTCCATCTCATACCCAAGGTAAACTATAATTCCCCTGGCCACTGCTCAGACATGGAAGGGAGTACAACAGTAGTATACTTTGTCTTGTGCAAATGGACCCAGGAAATAGGCCTGTGTACTCCCTAAAAGTATGGGCTTGAAGTTGTTTGGACAGGGAATTCAAGTGCCATTTGCTTAGATCATGATCTCCAGAGAGGAGCAAGTGGCCACTCCTTGGCCAGTAGTGAGAGATGTGCCAGATCAGACCAGAGTGCATTCCAGGGCATGGGCTGGCTGGACTGAATTTTAGGAAGATATTGCAGTCTCGGCCTCACCCCATCCCATCCTAATCACAGTACAAATACCAAAAGAACAGATATATTTTGTGTTTGTATCTGTTTTCTTTACTCAACAGTTTCAGGCACTTAATATATGCTTAAAAGCTATATAATAAATATTTGACATGAAAATATTCATAGAAATGAATATAGTGTCTTAACTTCAAAGTATTCTTGAGTATGTAGATACTTCTGTCCCCATCTTCCTAGTACAACAACTTGAATACAGTCAGGAGTGAGTTCTAGTTTATACACTAACTGTCAGAACTCAAAATGAGGAATAAAGGGATTCAAGTATCCAAGAATAGAAACTTAGTCATTGCTATGCACCAGATTGCCAATTCCATGCAACACGATTTTTTTTTTTTTGCCCTTCGAGTAACATAGGAGAAAAAGAAAAATTTTAAATCTATATCTCATCATCAAAAAAATGGGGCACTTGGATCTACAACATGGCAATTTAGGAGAATCGATGGTTAAGCTGACCATGGGTCTTCTCAGCAGAGGTGCACCGTCCCTGTTGGAAACCTCAGAATCCACAAGGGACTGAAGTGCTCAGTGTAATTTAAGATCTCCTACTGGATCTCTCAGAGTCCACAAGAGGGCCTCAACTTACTGGGTGGAGATTTTTCCTTAAAGGTGATGATTATCAAATAATAAATATGTGAAGAAGGGGGTCATACAATGGAATCAAATTGTTCTAAGTGTATTACTTTGTTCTCACATTGCTATAAAGAATGACCTGAGACTGGGTAATTTATAGGAAAGGAGGTTTAATTGACTTATGGTTCCATAGGCTTAACAGGAAACATGGCTAGGAGGCCTCAAGAAACGTATAATCATGGTGGAAGGCAAAGGGTAGCAAGCACATCTCACATAGTGGCAGGTGAGAGAGAGAGTCAAGAGAAAGTGCCACACTTTTAAACCATCAAATCTCATGAGAACTCACTATCACAAGAACAGCATGGGGAAAGTCTTCCCCCATGATCCAATCACTTCCCACCAGGTCCCTCCCTGGACACATGGGGATTACGATTTGAGATGAGATTTGGGTGGGGACACAGAGTCAAACTATATCATTAAGCATGAAAAAGCAATTGGTTCCAACTCAAAAGGAAGAACATCAGTTGTTTGATCACATGGCATAAGAACCATAGCCACAACAATACTTATAGCTAATATATATATTGATTTTACCTTCTCAATGCTATTAACCTTTTACCCTCCCCTCTACTGTCTCCCTAACCCAAGGTGCCCTCAGCCCTCACTTAGCATAACTGCAGGATCCATCCCACCCCCACATCTTCTTCACTGTAATCAGAGTTCAAAATACAACATACTTACATCTCCACCACCACCACTTCATTCTTCTTAAAATTATTTAGTGGCTTCTCAAAAATATTAATTCTAAAAAAACAGAATCCATCATAGTCTAAAAAGCCCTACACGTTTAAACCCCACTAGCATCCCCCCCAGCAGTTGCACTCCCCATTATGCTTCTCTCTCATTCCTGAGGCATCAACCACCCTGGCCTTCACTACTTTTCTCTGACACTCCCTGTTGATACAGGGTCTTTGCCTACATTCCTCTCCCCTTTCTTTCCCCACCATCCCTTAGTGTCTTAGGTCGTCTGGACTGCTATGACAAATAGCAGAGACTGGGTAGCTTGCTCACAGTTCTGGAAGCAAGGAAATTCAGGATCAAGACCCTAACAAATTCAATATCTGGTGAAGGCCCACTTTCTCATTCATAGAGGATGTCTTCATGCTGTGTGCTCGCAGAGTAGAAGGGGAAAGGCAGCTCCCTAAGGCCTCTATTCTAGGGGCACTAATCCCAACCATGAGAGCACCTTATAATCTAATCACTTCTCTAATTCCCCACCTACCAATGCTATCACAATGGTCAGTAGATTTCAACATATGAGTTTTCAGGGGATACAAATATGCAAACCATTATACTTAGTTAACTTCTATTCATCTTCGGGATCTAGCTGTACTGTCACTTTCGCAAGGAAGTTTCCTGCTCTCTCAGACTCAGAATATATCTCAAAGTTATAACACTGCATTGTTTTATTTGACAGCAATTATCACAGTTAACATTTCACACATGTTTATATGATTACTTAATTCATAGCTGTCTTTCTCACCAAGCTCACAAACTCCCCAACTCACAGCCTCCATGAAGGCAGCAGAATGAGCTTGTTTCAGCTCACTCTTTTGTTTCCAGAGCTTAAAACCATTCTTGGGACACAGCTGGTGCTCAATGAATGTTTCTTGAATAAGAAAATGTGTGGACTGAGCATGTTTCTGTGAAGTAAACTGTGTTCTGCATTTTCTATGTTCCAGATGAGGAAACTAAAGCTTAAGAAGATGAATTGTCGTCTATTTAGTACACAGACCATGGAGCCAGTAATCAAAGTCACACTTTCTAATTCAGAGTTTCCAGACCTCAAAAATTTTATATAATAATATATCTAACAAAATGCACTTCCCCTTGTCTCCCATATCATGCCTCTTCTTTTTTCCATAGTACAGTCTTATATGAAGACAATGTTTCAGTAGAAATGAAAAATATTCCTAAATTACTTCAATACATATTTTCAAATAGTGAAGCAAGACCATTCCTTCAAAAATATTTCCACTTTTTCTGAGATGGAAAAGACACTCAGAAATGTATTTCTTGATCAACAGGTAAATTGAAAAATAATGTCAGGTACCCATAGTGTTACACTAAATTATTCCCTTTCCTTTCCTAAGGCAAATGCTGTAATCAGCCTCATACCACACAAGTCTAACACCACTCTGCCCCATGGTATTGAATTAACCTTTACCTGACACTTCTAGGTAATCATTTTGGGAGCCATCCAATAAATCATTTAATAAAATGAAAGTGAAATAGCTTTCCAGAAAGTGCATATGCTCATTTTAAGTACTTCTAAATGGAGGCAATTGCACTCAACAACAAAAATAGCTTTTTGTACCACCAAACACAACTGAGTGGACTGGCCTTGTACAAAGGCAACAAGGAAGCATCTGGCCATGAACCAGAATGGACTTCTTAATGACATCCTCAAACAAGGACACCTATGCCTATGGGGTTTTCTTCCCTGTCCTCACCTCTGTCTGTGGCCACCAAATGTTGGCAACTCATCAGAAAAACAGATTGCATTTGCAAGGAGATTACATCACTGTCTGGTAGAATAACTGATAGCAAAAATTCTTCATCATTTAACTTAGGAGATAGGTTGTCTTTTGGAAAGAGAAGTTGGCACCTACTTTATAATACAGAAATGGATGGAGAGTCACCTTGAAGATACTTTTGCCTCTAGAAAGGTTATTCAGATGCCTTATTTTAGTTATGACAATGTAGAGAAATGGTACCAGTTGTTATGTTTTGAGTACCTTAGCCAATCTATTTCACTTCTTGATATTCCAAGTTGATTTCTCAGAAAAAGTGAACTCATATGCCTAAGAAGGTGAGAGTCTTCGAGAAAAAAAGAAATTATGCCTGATACCCTGATCTTTGAGTCTGGAAGCTAGAAAACCTAGAAGAGTGGTCCAGAATTGATTCAACCAAGGCCCAATGGTAAGAAAAAGAAATAATATAGTGAGCCTTTTGAATAATGAGTCTTTTAAGCTGGCATCCCTGCCTCAACACAGTGTCTGAGATTGTAGGGAAGGGCAGATATATTGGGGAAAAAATAGTTTGTGGCTGCTTCTTACCCTTGAACAGTAGATTTTTATTTACTGAGTTCTCAGATAAAAAGATTTACCATTTCACTATGGATGTGACCTTTGAATACTCACACAGGCCTTGAAAACATTTTATATGATAATAATTGGCTAGAGAGCAGTGTAGTTAATGATTCTAAAAGAAAGCACAGAATAGTGGTCACTTAGGAATTTCCCTTCAACCCCAACAAAATGAAGATACTCATTATTCAGAAAAAAACTAGACATTTGTTTATATTCCATAAAATAAGGAGAAAATTTGTCTTTATGGGAAGTGTTTACATCTAAATCAGTGGTTTTCAACTGGGAACTATTTTGGCCCACTTCCATGAGACATTGGCAAGACCTGGAGATATTGTTTGTCATAACAGGGTGCTGATATAGACATCTAATGAGTAGAGGCAATGGATGCTGTGAATCATCCTACATCGCACAGGTCAGCCCTCCTCAAATCAAATCATTATCTGTTCGAAATTTTAATAGCGCTGAGGTTGAGAACCCCTGAGATAGATCAAAAAGGATCATCTTAATTTCATTGAAAGTCATCTTCAGATCTCATTACAAACTGTTGAGAAAGCCAGTGAATTCAAGAACTGGTAAAAATTTTGCAATCTTTTTATTTCTCAGACAGCTGGCTAATTTCTTCATCTCAGGAACATACTCATCAAGGCCACTGCAGAGAAACTCTTCAGTTGCATTTTCCTATACAATTCCAAATACACATGGATATTCTGGGGGAATCCAAGGGAGGCTTTGAGAATTTTATCTATGTTTAAAGTGACAAGCAATATTACTCTACAGCACATTATGGGGAATTTTGTATACTTGGCAGTTTAGCCAAATAGAGTAAACAACCAAACAATATTCAAATAAAAATCCGGTATTGTAATGTGATATCTAGGTGAAGCTCTGGGCCACATAAACTGAGCTGTTCTCTGATCTATAATTTATCATGAAAATGTAGAGTCTGGTCAGAAAGAAAAAGTTTTGGATTCCAGTCCCTTTCAAATTAACTGTTCTACTGTAGAATAAAGATTCATATACCTCACCTATAATTAATTATTGGAATAATTATTGTATTTATCTAAGGGACATATTGTGAAAATAAAATCAATTGTGCATATCAAAACATTTAGGAGATTAACAGCTTAACAATAAATGTAAATAATAGTGACTTTGCCTCAAAATAACTTACAAAAGTATCACAAGATGGAACTTGATTGAGAGAGGCATTTTTGAGAATTTTCTGTATTCAAAGTGTCTTTTCTTGTGGAAGTTTTATTTTGTCTTTAAATATGACATCAATTTAAACCATTAAGATACTGATAGATGGGGAATAAGCTTATGTATTACTTCATGCTAATTCTAAATCAAGGCATTTTGTTAATATAGATTTTAAGAAAAAACTGACATAAAGAATAGTCACAGTTATCCAGGATTTCCATCATTTTACTACTATAGGATTTTAACTGTTGGATGGCCAATTATTTCAGCATTTTGAAATCTCACTTACAGAAATAAATATAATCATAAAAATAATGAAGACATGAAAAGCAACATAATTTTCCTGGAAATCACAAATTTATGCATCTAAAACAAAACACAATAAAATGAAACAAATACATATGTAAATATAGATAAGCCATATATAATTTAAAGGTGAATAACTAAGTGAGTCCTAAACTTCTTAATGAAATATTTTTAGGGAATATACCTACCTAATCTAATAGGAAACATACATAGCTACTCAGTAATCTCAAAGTACGTAACCATGCTACAGCATTAATCATATTTGACTCATAACCTTTCTAGCTTGAAGCCAACAATACACTCTGTTCAGTTATGGACCAATGGCTTATAGACATACATAACTTATTATTCTAATCTTTATAGCCTTCAAATGACTTACATTTTTCCATGCTAGACCTGCTACATATGCCATGATCTTGGTATTAGAAATAAGATTTTGGCTTTGTTTTTCCTCTTGGACATTAGTGAAAGAACCACATAGAAGCTTTATAAGACAAGAGGAAAAGCAGCCTTGTGATGGGGTTTGCCTAATATAACTTTTATGCTGCAATATCACATTATCAATAAACAAAACTCACATGCTTAAAGAAGAAATGCTTCACGTCATATCTTAGAAAGCTTGAAATTTTCCACAGTTCTCATCAAAAACTAAAAAGGAAGAAAAAGTAGAAAAAGAAACTTATGAAAAGAATTTCAAGCTAATAAAGTTTGTGGAATATAGTAGGTAATGAATAATATTAACTGTATTTAATATTATTAAAGAAGTTCACAGTATCATTTAAATTCCTTCATTTCCTAGGACTAGACTATAGAGTATAAAATAATTTTTCTCACAAACTTCCAACCTCAGTCCTAATATCTCCATGAAGGTTTAAAATTATCTTACTATGTGGGAATTCACTGTAGCAAATTACTTTACATACTTGTTTAAATATAGTTTTTTAAATATAGAGAGCATTAGTGACAGTTGGAAACACACTATATACAGAATAATTTTATTTTAATTATACAGCTAGCGTATATGTGCTATTTGTTGTTCATATCTTTCTTTGGCAGCCTTCTTTCCTGTACTCCATGCAATTTTGGGAACTAAGATGAAGGACTGTTAGGAATGCATAAATACAAATCTTTAGGGAGCCTGCCTTTGCCCTCACATGACGAGAGTATGTCTGAGAATGAAGGCAACATTAAAGAAATAGGGTGCCAAAGAGAGCGAGAGATGCAGGCTTTATGGTTTCTAATTATTCCTAACAAGGATTTCAGTCTTAAAGAGCTGTGAAGCTACTGAAGGGAATCAATCAGAAGGCAAGCATGATCATATTTAAACATGGCAAAGATCATGCTGGCCACTGTACAGAATATAGTTTGGAGAAAAAGAAAACTGAGTTAGTATGTGAATTCCATTTCTGAGGTTATCATTGACAGGCAGGTAAGAAATCAAAGCATCTCTTCTTATAAGTGTTGACAAATTTCAAATCTGATCAAGTGTTTGTCCCTAGTACTTATGTACTCTAATGATACCTTGTATATTTCCTTTTTCATAGGTATCACAACTGTATAGTTTTTGGTCTTAGACAGGTTTTTTAATGCCTGCTTTCCCACTAGACTCACACATGAGTGCAGGAATTTTATCCGTTGTATTTATCTCTTTTAATTCCCATATACAGAAGTGTACTCAGTACAGAGATGCCAAATAAATATTTGTAAAATGAATGAATGAATGATCAAATGAATAAGAATTGACACTAACTGTTACTGACCTTAGAAACACAGTTTCATTAAAAAGGTTAATTCTGTATATATGAGAAATAGGGAGAGTAAAAATAAATATGTGGCTGAAAAGTTATTTATGGCAATATCTTATACTTCCACATGAAAAGTCTTTCCCCTCAAGTGCTGTCAATAAAGTGGATTTTTATTTTTACTTTTCCTTTACTCAACATTATGCAATTATTTTACAAAGAAAATGAGCAGAAGTTGCTGGAGAGTGAAAAAGAGTTGGATAAGATATAGGGCAAGTCCTTTGGCTACTAAGTAAAAATGTTGCCTACAAACCAACTCTCTATTAGTGTAAGATCCTAAAGCAAGCTAGAATATTATCTAATTAATAAACTGATAGATTTTTCTACATTTTACCTCATCCTTTAGTAAATTGGCTGGATAATATAGAAATTGTATTTTTGAAAAATAACTACAGCCCTAACTGAATTTTTTAGTCCGTTTCTGCCACCAGTCAGGAGACTACTGTTCATGGTGCTGAAACTCCAAAGATGGATGACTAAACTTTCTGAAGGCATAAACACAAACTCGGCTCTTCTTTCTGATGCATGACCACAGGCCCATAAGTCTGTTTCTGGATTCATAATGAGCCTCTCCCACTGACTTTGTGAGATAAGGTAGATTTTAATTACTTAGTTTCAGGTTCTGACATCACATTGAGCACAAACAAGCACAGAATCAAATCATGTTGTGACTGACTAATCTGTCAAGCAATACTGAGTCATAATTTAGAAAGGTTATATTTTGCATGCACTATTTAGATTTTCCAGAATATGCCATTAATAAGAAGTTTTATTTTATATGATTTGAAAATTTGCTTAAAGTAAAAGAAAATATCTCATCTTTGCATTAAGAAAGCATATGCTATATTTCTATTATGATTTTTTAAAAATACATTTGAGTCTACATTAAAGTAATGAATTATTTTCATGTTTGTTTCTTAGATTATATGTTTTGGCTTATATAAAATCTGAAAGTACAGTTGCAACAACGGTTGATAAATGAGATGTACAGATTGTAAATGCATCATGGGAAAGGCACATGAGGCCAAAATTGCTGACTGTATTATATCTACACACCCTACCTAGCTTCAAAGATCAGCCAGTTTCTGGACTTGAAATCATTTTCATTTATTTTCAGTGGTTAACATGACTATTATTCACTAACATAGAAAAGCAATTCATCCTTTTTTGTTTAGTTATAACTAAGTTACTTCCTTATTATAGAGCTCTAAATTCAGCTAGCAAATGTCCTTTGAGCTCTGGATGAAAAACTACTTAGGCTGAATTTCTAAAATCATGAAGATAAATAAGTATTTAAGTGGGTATGACATGTGCGTTTAAGTAAATGTCTTGAGAAGAATTATTTTCTTCTAATTATCTTCCCCAGAAGAGACAAAATAATTTTTATTTGGACAAAACTGAGGACATTGTTTATTTGGATTATGGCTCAGTTTCAAACACAAATATATGTTACATTAAGATCCCATTTCTGATGTTTAAATGAATTCTTCACAACAACCTAGACCTTTGGAAACATGTTGAAATTCTGTGAAGAAAATTTAGTACTCTGAAACCTTATCACATTCTGTTCTTGTTCATGCTCTATGACCACTTGATAGGGGAAATTAATTACTTTAAATAATATCTATGAGTACTGTAGAAACTCAGTGACTCCTTGGGAATACAGTGAATTCTTTTTTATTTTCATTAAGCCTTGAAAAATTCTTTATTTATCAATATCTGAGCTCTTTTTCTACACTGTGTTGACAGGTCCACAAAAGAGGGAAAAAAAGCACCTTATATCTCTAGGGCTCTCTAGAGCTTGCAAAGGGATCTCACTATATTTCACTCAACACACATAATAAAAAGTAAGGTAGCTCACTGGAAAACAGATTCCAGAGAGATTGCTATTTGCCCAAATTCAGAAAGACAGTGTCAGAATTGGGACTTGAATCTTGGATTTCTGACCATAGGTCCAGCATGTTTTCCTACACATGTTGTCTAACACAACGCTTAACCTAAAGAGTATGCTACTAACTGAAAATGAAATGTAAACATACATGGAAAAGTTAAATTAGAAATTAAAAACCATGTTACAGAGGCAAAAGAAATGATCTGAACTAAATCATTGACCTATACTAAATAGCAACTGATATAAACTGAATGGGGAAAGAATATTGGACCCTGAGGTGGCTTTCACTGAAGAAAAAAAAAGCCTAATAATTAGAGAATTCAAATAAGAAAATTTCAATTTTGGACTTGGAAAATTTTGGGGCAACTTTCATAAAGGAAAATCAAAGAATCTTTTATTTGACCAAAGAAATTAACTAACAGCAATGTATACCAGATAAGGCAAAAATGTCACCTTCCAAAAGCTGTAGACATCTAAAATACTGTTCTCTGTATTTCCAAGTAGATGACAATTCTATAGAAATACTGCATGTGCTGTTGTGCTGTTCTTTATAATGCTAGGAGTAGTATAGGGTGAATTAATATTAACTGCCGTACACATTGAAGGGGAAGATGGAAATTAAATTTCTGAAACATTTCCAAATGTGCATATAATTCACATTTTGAGAGTAGTTCAACCACTATTTGTCTACACTCTTAATAGTCTTCGTGATAATATTTCATAGTAGGATCATCCCCAAATTGTTTGGATCAGAAGAAATTATGTTGCATTTGATAATTCAATTAATTTGTTTACTTAATGATTTGATTTATAGATATAATGAGGAATTGAAACCACTAACTAATTTACCATCAAACATATGGTAAATACATAAATACATTCCTATTTTTGACCCATAATCCACTAAAACTATAAAGAATTATATCAACTGGGTTGATTCTATGGAAAGTTGCAAATTGAATAATTCTGGTTCTTGCTTAGAAAGAAAAAAAAAACACAGGTTTTTGTTAAAGAGAAAAAGAAAAGCACTTAATGTGAACAAACCTAGATTTTATGTGGCTATTTTTTAGCAACTCAAATAAATCTGAGGAAAAGAGAAATTTTCTACCAAGTGAGTGGATTGTATGAGACAGACTCACTATAAAATTTATTTCTGCTCTTAAACTATGGTAAAAAATAATTTAACTGTAAATTTGATAATAACTGAAAGAGTATTCCTGGGTTGTTTGTAACAAAGGGTAAGTGTAGGAAGTGATGGATACCCCATTTACCAATGTAATTAAACACATTGCTTGCCTATATCAAAATAATTTATGTAACTCATAAATATATATACCTACTGTGTATCCACAAAAATTAATAATAATTTAATATAGATGTTACTTTTTAAAAGTTTTTTATCATAAGGTTATTCTGATTGCAAGAAGCTAAACATATTTCAAATTAGCTTACACTAAATAAATAAATAAGCTTATACAGGGTGAGCCCAACTCAAATCTGATGAATGAATGACAGAAAACTCATTTCAGAGGAGGTTACTACACTAATCTGAAAGAGAGATGATGGTGTCCTCAACTGGTGTATTAGTGGAGGACATGGCTAGATGAAAAGGCAAAGAGATACCTTTTATGCAGAAATGACAGATCCTCTGAATTATTGGGTGTTGAGAAATGCACAAAGAAGTGATCAGGAAAAATTATTTTTGCTCTGGTTGTTATTTTGTTTTGTGCATTTTCTTTTACTGCTTTTATAATTTTACTGTCACATTTAAATCTCTAAGCCACAGAATATATAAGTTCAAGGGAAATAGATATAACATAATTTGTTTTTATTAAAGTTCTGGGGTGCATGCGCAGATAGTGCAGGATTGTTACACAGGCATACACATGCCATGGTGGTTTGTTGCATTCATCCCTCTGTCATCTACATTAGGTATTTCACCTAGTGTTATCCCTCCCCAATCTCCCCACCCCCTTCTATCCCTCCCCTAGCTCCCCCAGCCCCCAACAGGCCCCAGTGTATAATGTTCCCCTCCCTGTGTCCATGTGTTCTCATTGTTCAACATCCACTTATGAGTGAGAATGTGCGGTGTTTGGTTTTCTGTTCTTGTGTCAGTTTGCTGAGAATGATGTTTGCTGGCTTCATCTATGTCCCTACAAAGGACATGAACTCACCTTTTCGGTGGCTGCATAGTGTTCCATGGAGTATATGTTCCACATTTTCTTTATATAGTCTATCTCTGATAGGCGTTGGGATTGGTTCCAAGTCTTTGCTATTGTAAACAGTACTGCAATGAACATATGTGTACATGTGTCTTTTAATAGAATGATTTATAATCCTTTGGGTATATACCCAGTAATGGGATTGCAGGGTCAAATGGAATTTCTATTTCTAGATCCTTGAGGAATCACCACACTGTCTTCCACATGGTTGAACTAATTTACACTGCTACCAACAGTGTAAAAGCATTCCTATTTCTCCACATCCTCTCCAGCATCTGTTGTCTCCAGATTTTTTAATGATCACCATCCTAACTGGTGTGAGATGGTATCTCAATGTGGTTTTGATTTGCATTTCTCTAATGACCAGTGATGATGAGCATTTTTTCATGTTTGTTGGCTGTATAAATGTCTTCTTTTGAAAAGTGTCTGTTCATAGCCTTTACCCACTTTTTGATGGTTTGTTCATTTTTTTCTTGTAAATTTGTCTAAGTTCTTTGTAGATTCTAGATATTAGCCCTTTTTCAGATGAGTAGATTGCAGAAGTTTTTTCCCATTCTATTGGTTGCCGGTTTACTCTAATGATAGTTGCTTTTATTGTGCATAATCTCTTAAGTTTAATTAGATCCTATTTGTCTATTTTGACTTTTGTTGCCATTACTTTGGCATTTTAGTCATGAAGTCCTTGCCCATGCCTATTTCCTGAATGGTATTGCCTACATTTTCTTCTAGGGTGTTTATTGTGTTAGATCTTATGTTTAAATCTTTAATCCATCTGGAATTAATTTTTGTATAAGGTGTAAGGAAGGTGTCCAGTTTCAGCTTTCTGCATATAACTAGCCAGTTATCCAACACCATTTATTAAACAGGGAATCCTTTCCCCATTGCTTGTTTTTGTCAGGTTTGTCAAAGATTAGATGGTTGTAGATGTGTGGCATTCTTTCTGAGGCCTCTGTTCTGTTCCATTGGTCTATATCTCTGTTTTGGTACCAGTACCATGCTATTTTGATTACTGTAAGCTTTGTCCCTGGGATGCAAGGCTGGTTCAACATATGCAAATCTATAAACACAATCCATCACATAAACAGAATCAAAGACAAAAAACACATGATTATCTCAATAGATGCAGAGAAGGCCTTAGACAAAATTCAATTGCCCTTTATGCTAAAAACTCTAGGTATCGATGGAACATATCTCAAAATAATAAAAGCTATTTATCACAAACCCACAGCCAATATCATACTGAATGGGCAAAAAATGGAAGCATTCCCTTTGAAAACTGGCACAAGACAAGGGTGCCCTCTCTCACCACTCATATTCGACATAGTATTGGCAGTTCTTGTCAGAGCAATCAGGCAAGAAAAAGAAATAAAGGGTATTCAACTAGGAAAAGAGGAAGTCAAATTATTTCTGTTTACAGACAACATGATTATATATTTAGAAGACCCCATCCTCTCAGCTCAAAATCTCATTAAGATGATAAGCAACTTCAGCAAAGTCTCAGGATACAAAATCAATGTGCAAAAATCACAAGCATTCCTAGGCACCAATAACAGACAGAGAGAGCCAAATCATGAGCAAATTCCCATTCACAATTGCTACAAAGAGAATAAAATACCTAGGAATATAACTAACAAGGGACATGAAGGCTCTTATCAAGGAGAACTACAAACCACTGCTCAAGGAAATAACAGAGTTCACAAATAGATGGAAAACATTCCATGCTCATGTTTAGGAAGAATCAATATCAGGAGAATGGCCATACTGCCCAAAGTAATTTATAGATTCAATGCTATCCCCATTAAGCTACCATTGACCTTCTTCGCAGAACTGGGAAAAATCACCTTAAGCTTCATATGGAACTAAAAAAGAGCCCGTATAGCTAAGATAATCGTAAGCAA
>CAUYQU010078551.1:0-23242 GCA_963574635.1 Cheracebus regulus | reverse complement strand
CCCTCTCCTCTCCTCTCTCCTCTCCCCTCCCCTCTCCTCTCCTCTCCTTTTAATCCTGGGCCAAATACATAGCTCTGTTTTGAATATTTACCTAACTCTACAGCACCACATTCAATGATCACAAAGCAAAAAGGAAAACATAACAAAGAATTTAACACACAAGTTTTTCTGAACATAAGAAGCATGTAAAGAGAATCATGTGGGCTGCCTCCATGCCTCTTTCTGTCTGGGGTGGCGAATACTGGAAATGGTGAGTGGAGGGAATATTCATGTAGCCATGAGCCGCTTCCTGCTGGCAATAGCACATTTTAAAGCTCCAATTATACTGTTTGATCAATGATATTTTGTAGCTGAAAAGGAGGGAATGTCAAGGGGGAGAGCAGTGAAAATAGAAGGTAACAGAGAAGTGAAAAAAATCTAAAGAATAGGACATGCAAATCATGGCCCTGCCACTTACTAACTTTGTGGCTCAGGCAACTTACTTAACTTCTCTAAGTTCTGATTTCCCTACCTACAGAAATGGGAATAATCATGCATCTGTCACAGAATTGTTAGGATTAAATGCTGCAAAAGTTTCTAACATTTAGTAGGAGCTCTGGTATAACTCTTCCTTTTCCAGTAATATAGTCTATTTCTAATGCATACCATGGACTCAGAGAAACCAGGCCAAGTAGCACGAGCGGTATATATAAGGAAGTAAAGGAGAAAATAGTCTTATCTACAGTTACAGTAGGTGGCTCCTTGTGCCTTGTAAACTTTACCTACTTCTGTTCTCTAACCTCATGGTTCCAAGGGACTACGTGACACCTTAAAATAACCTTATCCCCAACCCTCCTTAGCAGGGAGCAAAAAATATATATAAAATCAAAGGTAGAGACATACCTCTGATTATGAAAGTAAAGGTCATTCTGGATAATAATTAATGATATCCAAGCATATTGATAAAGCAGCAACAGAACAGCTTGGCCTGAGCCCTCTCTGATACACACAGCTGACTGGTCCCTGATAATAATCGTGACTGACTTTAAGGAAAACAGGCACAGATTAAAGGAAAGAATTATTTTTACATAGGAAGTCTCATTTTGATTCTCATTTATTTCTACATAGAAGTCTCACTTTGATTCCTGGAATTTAGAAGACCAAAAAGCAAAAATTCTACTTTAGATACATAATGGCTAAAAGAATCACTACAAATGTTTTACTGTGCAACTCTAATCACCTTTTAAGTGTTGCTAGATCTTTTTGATTAGGAAATTATAACATAAGCACCATGCACTTCTTTCTCTCTCTCAGGAAAATATTAAGTACTTTGAAATACAGCCATGTTTGTGTGCTGAGAAGGAGTCCAAGGCTGCTATGGAGTTGTTTTTCCTTCTTTCTGCTGATAAAAGGTACTGAAAGTGAAGTTGCCTGTTGAAGGTGGGACTATACGTGCAGCGCCAGACAGTTACATATTCCTGAGTTCCCCAAGTAAAGAATTGAATCATGCTATACAACTGACTTTTTAGATAGAGCTGAAGAACAAAAATCCTAAGTATATTTAAATATGTAAGCAGGAAGCCAGTTGCCAACTATGAAGGGTTTTATTTAAACATAACGTTAAAAACAAACAGACCAAATCATACAAATAGGTCAAAATAAAATTTGTGGAAGCCAGCCTAAAGTTTTTTTTTTGCAGCCTCAGCATTTTTAAACCAGGGGGTTACAACAAAGCAAGTTTTTCTTTAGTTATAGTCTTAACAATAAATCACGCTGGCTATCCTGCTTTCACATTTAAGAAATCTCCCAGCTGGGCGTGGTGTCTCATGCCTGTAATCTCAGCACTTTGGGAGGCTGAGGCCGGCGGATCACAAGGTCAGGAGTTCAAGACCAACCTGGCCAACATGGTGAAAACCAGTCTCTACTAAAAACACAAAAATTAGCTGGGCATGGTGGCGGGCAACTGTAATCCCAGCTACTTGGGAGGCTGAGGCAGGAGAATCGCTTGAACCGGGGAGGCAGAGGTTGCAGTGAGCCGAGATTGCACCATTGCACCTCCAGCATGGGCGACAAGAGCAAGATTCTGTCCAAAAAAAGAAGAAGATGAAGAAGAAATCTCCCTCCTAAATTTTTTTGAAATTTACT
Organism: Cheracebus regulus; assembly: GCA_963574635.1. Taxonomy (NCBI): domain Eukaryota; kingdom Metazoa; phylum Chordata; class Mammalia; order Primates; family Pitheciidae; genus Cheracebus; species Cheracebus regulus. The sequence continues at coordinate 21,118 of CAUYQU010078551.1, read as the reverse complement.
TACCAAAATTTATGTCAGGTGGCATTCAACTAACAGCAGTTTGCTAGGAAATAAAATGGCTAAAGAATTCTGGATATATCTTGAAAGAACTGGCCACATTTTTAAGACCATACACTTATGCAAAAAGACCCCTCATAGTATGGATGTGTGCTGGTTAGAGCGTGTAGTCTACAATGAGGGCGTCCAGTCTCTAAGTTGTGTTGAGAGGGAGTGGGCAAATCCTTCTTCAGATCCTTCCAACCCTGATGATGTCTTATGATTCTGAGGTTCTCTTCTTTCCTTTTCTTTCCTTCTTCCTTTCTCTCTTTCTTTCCTTCCGTCCTTTCCTTTTCCTTTTTCCTTTCCTTCCCTTCCACTCCCCTCCCTTTCCCTTCCTTTCCTTTCCTCTCTCTCTCTTTCCCCTCCCTCCCTTCTGCTCTCTCTGTTTCTCTCTTTCCTTTCTTTATTTCTCACAGTGTCTCTTTCTGTTGCCCAGGCTGAAGTGCAGTGTTGCAATCCTGGCTCACTGTAGCCTCCAACTCTTGGCCTCAGGTGATCCTGATCCTTCTGCCTCAGCCTCCTGTATAGACAGGACTATAGGCATGCACCACCCTGCCCAGCTAATTTTTGTTTTCTTTTTTGGGGGAGAGATGGTCTCACTAAGTTGCTAAGGCTGATTTCAAACTCCTGGGGTCAAGCAATCAGGTGTGAGACACCATGCCTGGCCCAAGACTCTCATTTCTAAACAATTTCTGGTATTTCTCCCCATGTCCTATACTATGCAATGGTTTACTTTTTGGTATACTGTTTTGTAACCATGTTTCTAATGCACTACCATTAACTACTTATTTTTTGGCAACAAGACAGCATTAAAATGATGACATACTCATTCTAGAAATCAGAAACAGAATGTTACAGCTTTAGAATAAAGAGCATTTCTTATCTTACCACCACCATTGTCTACACAGCTCTGCTTTTAATTTTGTTTGGAATATACTCTCCAGGTTTGATTCTCATATTTTTTATTCAAGTCTATATGATGAGTTAATCTGTAAATATAATAACAGCTTCCTCCATGAAGGGAAAAATGTGCAAATAAATGTCCTTCTACTGTTAAAGATGAATTATTTGAACAAATATTCTAAATTCTTATTTCATTTCCAAATTCTCAACTTTCAGGGCCTAAAAAGGTAATATAGTGGTCTACCCCAGCAGTATCCATGCCTTCTGTTTTTCTTCATACCTTATTAAAACTATTCAAAACAATTTCATATTTTTATTTGGTAAGAGAAAAGAATTTAGAGGGGAGGTAGAATAATGATTACAAGTTGTGATTAAATCCTGTAGATACTGCAATCATGACTTTAAAACAACAAACAGATATTTTTCTGAGCCAAAGACAGTTCTCATGGACTCCTGCCAGTATTGTCAAGTCCAGATAAGGTCAAGGTTCCGTGTGGGCTGGCCCTGTATCCCTTCTGGAACCACAGGGTAAAGGCCACTAAGGTGAAGGGGTGGTGCAGGAAGAACTGGAGAGTTGTTAACTAAATATCCAATAATAGGAGAATGATTACATAAATAATGGTACCTCCATACAATGAAATACTATGCGTCTATCAAATATCATGGTATGGAAGATTTATGACAATATCTAACAATCCCTAAACAATATGCATAGTATAACAGATACAAAAAGAAAAGAAAGTCTAGGTAGGGGAAACTATACAAAATGTCAAGGGTATAAATCTCTGCATGGTGGAATTAAAGGTACATTTAAAAAATTCTTTGTGCTTGCTTCCCCATTTTCAATGCTGAATATATTATAACTTTTTTTTTTTTTTCTGAGATGGAGTCTTGCTCTGTCACCCAGGCTGGGGTACAGTGGCGCTATCTCAGCTCATTGCAACCTTCACCTCCCAGGTTCAAGTGATTGTCCCTGCCTCAACCTCCTGAGTATCTGGGATTATAGGCCCCTGCCACCACGCCCAGCTCATTTTTGTATTTTTTTTAGTAGAGATGGGGTTTCACCATGTTGGCCAGGCTGGTCTTGAACTCCTGACCTCAGGTGATCTGCCTGCCTCTGTTAGCACCTGTGCAACGAATGATTGTATCCCTGATGGAGAAAGTGCCTATTAGCAATTTGGTACTTTGTATTATAGAGCCCACAAATCTCTGCTTTAAATACCGTACCCAATATACTGGAAGAAGCAGTCTGTATTAGAGGCTAAAAATAAGAATACTCTGGGTTTAGGCCTCAGGATGTAGCCACCACATTAAGCTACAATCATCTCTCAAATACCTGCAAGTAATGACGATGTGCATGGTAACTTGTACTGAAGAGAATGGGTTAGATGCCACTTTTTTTTTTTTGAGATGGAGTTTCACTATTGTTACCCAGGCTGGAGTGCAATGGCGTGATCTCGGCTCACTGCAACCTCCGCCTCCTGGGTTCAAGCAATCAAGTAGCTGGAGTGTGCCACCATGCCCAGCTAATTTTTGTATTTTCAGTAGAGATGGGGCTTCATCATGTTGACCAGGATGGCCTTGATCTCTTGACCTCATGATCCACCCACCTTGGCCTCCCAAAGTGCTGGGATTATAGGCGTGAGCCACTGCGTCCGGCCATAATAACACTTAAAAATACATGCAGTGTCTATTTTTTCAGATCAACAGTCTGTAAGACCAAATGCCTTCAGCCCATTCTTTAGCAGCAGCTATATCAACAGGGCAGTTCTGATACAGACATGAAATCATTTGGGTCCGAAAACACCACTAAAAGGTTCATTAATAAAAAAGGAGTCTTGCGTTGGGCAGCCACACAGAAAAGACCTTTGGACACTGCTTATACACCCTTTCTAGGATGAAAACTCTATTCTGTAATAAAAAGTTTCCAAATTCTCCATTGATAGTTGTAGCTTTTTCCATTCATTGACTGAGAGAAGACACAGCCATAAAAGCCTATAACAAATCCAGAAAACTTTTAAGCAGTTTATAAGCTATCAATCACAATAACATCCAGGGCTATTCTGAAGATATAATAGACATACTCATTTTCTCACTGTGCTTTTGCTGTATGGATTGCAGGGCCCCTTTGGCAACTCTGAAAGCCCCCAGGAGTTCTGGGCTTACAGGTTGAGAACGACTATCAAAAGGCATATATTATGTGATGAACCAAGACCATAATCTCAAGAACTTTATATTTTCATTGATTATTACTAGAAATACATCTACCAACCATCTGCATGCACACACTCACAAAAGAGCTGTTAGGCAGAGGATATGCAAACAGCTATGAATGAGTTGCATGCTGTGGGCACCAAAGCATGTGTGGCACTTCTGAGCCCAAAGGCTTCTCCCACTGGCGCTGTGACATGAGGTTTTGCATAAGAAGTGGGAATGTGAGAGCCCTGATAGGGTTTCTGTTTTTTTTTTTTTTTTAATTGGGGTTAAAGTTGACCTCTCTTTTTTTATGAAGGCTTCCTGTGTCAACAGGCTGCCAGCCCCCACCCCTAGCAAAAACAGTGGCGGCTCCTAAATGCCAAAAGAATAATTGTCTGGGGTTTCGCATGCTGAAATTGACTTGGCAAGCTCTCTACCTTGCAAGGAACACAAAGAGCTTAGTTTAGTCTGTCTGTAAACGCTTCATAATCATTGCTAAAACATCCAAAGCAACATGCTTAAGGGAGAGTAATGATTCTTTGTTTCTTCCCTTAATTGTAAGCTGACATCCATTTATTTACTTCTAGTTCCTAGCAGCAGTGACCCTCTTTAGTCAACATGCACTCTTGGCTGCCCTGGGTACTTTCTAACAAAGGGCTACATGGAACCATACACAGTGGGTCGAACACCCAGGCTCAGTCTACTCCCAGTCCCACAGACCTCTGAGAGTCTGAGGTTCGGATCTACGCAACAAGGCTGGGAAGGGGTCTGGGTAAGCCAACCTCACCTCATGAGGGAGCATGGGGAAAGCACTCTTTTGTAGAGATGAATGGGACTTTGGAAAAGGTATAGATGGCCCTTCTTAGAGGAAGACATGAGAAGAAACCTTTCATCAGTTTGAAGAACCCAGGATTTAACCTGAACTCATAGGGTGTAGCCACAGCCACATTACCACCAAAAAGCATTAAGGAAAACACAGCAGGGCGATCACTTGCCAAGGTCGTCGCCCATAAGTGGCAAGTGAGCACCCTGTTCTGTGTATTTTCCTTGATGCTTTCTGATGATTCTTGATGATTTTTGACTGAAGCAGAGTCTAAAAGCTGTTTTAAGCTCCTGCTTTATAACAACACCCTCCCTACTGCCTAGAATGAGCTGAATAATGAACTGTAGTGAAGCAGCTTGAATTTAATTCACTCTGTGCCTTAATCACAGTTTTGACCAAACCTAGGATTTTTTTCCCTTCTCTATGGTGATCTATTTTTTTCTCTTCTCACCACTTTGTGACGCAGGTCTTTGGTGAAAGGATACCGGCTGCCTCAATTTTACCGATATAGTCAATACTGTACCATAATTGCTGAGATATTTTTCTCTATACATAGTATTCTTCCTAATGAGAAGACATTCAGGCATTAGAAAGTAGGCTTGCAAAGACTGGGTGGGCTCTGAAGCCAGTTGGAATTCCTGCTCTGCCACTTACCAGCTCTGTGGCTTGGGCAGATTAACTTAACCTCTTTAGGTTTAAGTCACTTTAACCCATAAAGTGTAGATGAATCAGAGTATCTACCTTACAGGGTTGTTATCAGTGCCTAAGAATTTACTGTATGCAAAGTGCCTTAGCATAATGCCTGCAGACAGTACATTTTGTGTTGCTGTTGTGTTAGAGAAGGATTTAAAAAGTCTTGCTTGGTGGAAGAGACAGGCCAGTGACAGCCTGGGTGAGTATCCCCCTCTGAATCAGCAGCCTTCGTCATCTAGTTTGGAACAGTTGTGGAACATTTCATGTTAAGTCCCTCCAAACTGGCAGGATCATAGTTCCCTATCACCTCTCTACTAAATAACAAGCACCGGTTCTTGGCCAAATCCCAATTTCTTCAGCTTGCCAATCTCCATCTCAGGCACAAAATAACACCCACTCTTAAAATCCTTGTTTAGCACTGACTAAAAGAACTCCCTCCCTTTGGTGAGGTCCGGCTGAGTAATGTACTCTCCTTGTGATGATAAATATCCACCAGTTATTTTCTTATCTCATTTGGTGTCCCAAAAGGGAAGGCATGTCTGCTGAAACAAGACATAAAATTGTATCATTATGACATCTCCACCAGGATAAGCTGTGAGTTCCTGTCATGCTGTAGGTACCAGGCACGGTATCTTATCTCCAGTCCTCGAAACAGCCCTGAAAACACGGAGCCCTGAAGACATGAAGTGGTTTGACTCAATTTGGACAGCAGAAGTCATGAGGGAAGCAGGATTGTAACTTGGCCAGGCTGGCTCCAGAGCCTATGCTCTTTCCCCTGCTGTCTACCATGCTGTTTCTTACTGCTTTGCTTATATTTGGATTCTAGAAAATAGACTGCAGCTCCAAGACACCAAAGATTTAACTTTTTTTTTTTTTGAGACGGAGTCTCGCTCTGTCACCCAGGCAGGAGTGCAATGGCGCTAGCTCGGCTCACTGCAACCTCCGCCTCCCGGGTTGAAGTGATTCCCCTGCCTCAGCCTCCCCAGTAGCTGGGACTGAGACAGGTGAACTTCAACTCCTGACCTCAAGTGATCCACCTGCCTCGGTCTCCCAAAGTGCTGGGATTGTAGGTGTGAGCCACCACGCCTGGCAAGATTTAACATTTAACCAAACTAGACGGAATATGAAAAAAAATAAAAAGTCCCTGAATTTATTAATCTTAATGTATAATGTTATCAAAGGTTTTTATCTTATAAAGCTTATTCTGAAAAAGTGTCAGGGCTGACACATTTTGGAAATGTCTTCAAACCTCCTTTGAAGGCCGCACACAAAAGCCAGTTCCATTATTTTAAGGTTACAATTGGTTCTTTTGACCAAAATAGGCATGAGCTGACCGCTAGATTCACTCGATTTGGTTCCAAGGAAACTTTTCCAGTTGTCAGAAATTAAGTTTGCCTTTAAAGAACCAGGTTTTGCCACAGCTGAGGGATATTTCAAAGCAGACAACTCCAAAAGTGGAGTTGTTCTAAGCAGTGGTAATGCTGTTCACATGAGGTCACAGCGGCTCTTTGCTCCTTGAAATCACTCTCTCTCGGCTCCTGGGACAGCGTTTGCCCTCCTGCTTCTCTGTCTCGTGTCTGATACCCAAGCACTGGTGCCTCCTCTTTCCTCCATGGCGCTCTCTTTTTTTCTTTTAAGAAAACCACTTCTTAAAATGATTATGTATCCAATACTATGTGCCTGGTGCTTTCTTTTAAATCTTTTATTATGAACATTTCCAAATAGACAAAAAGTTGCCGTACTTATTTCACCTCTATTCCCCAGCATTATTTTCTTCTGGAGTTTTTAAAAGTAAATCCAAGGAGAACGTGTCATTTCACATCTAAATACTTCATTATATATCTGGAAAAATAAAAAGCACATTCTTCACATAAACCCAATGCCATTAACACGTCCAATAAGATTAACAATAACTTCTTAATATCATCTAATTTATAGTCCACATTCAAATTTCCCTAGTCTCCTTTTCTCACCCCATAGATAATCAAAGGAGCTGCTGTCAAGGCAATATGCTATTGCGTTGTTGATAAATTTCAAGGTTTTATCTCTTTCATCCCCTTTTCTCTTCTGAAAAATACCTCACAAATGTGAAAACAATGTAATAGATAAATGAATACATTTTTTCCACATTTTTAAACTTATTACAAATTACAAATATTTTCCTATATTATTAAATATTCCCTGAAAACTCGACTTTTACTGGCTGTTTCATTGGCCACAGAATATGTGCACAGATATCCTACGATCCATTTAATGATTCCCTTTTATTTGTTAGATACATGGTTGTTTCATCTCTCTTATTACAGCCCTGTGATACATACCCATAGTTGGCCTTTCTACCCTTACCTTTCACCATTGAATACCTCCTGTGCTTCAGCATAGGGACAATTTGATATTCCTCACAGATTGTTTTTTTTTTTAATCTACCTTCAATCTACACATATAGCCTGGGCACCCTTTTTTGTCCTCCAAGAAAAAGCTTATCTCTGAGATGGCTTCACTAAAGCCCTTTGGCAGAATTAATCATTTTTTTCTCAAACGCTCCCAAAGCGCTTTGTGCATTGAACATTATTTACAGTATTTCCTAGTATTCTGTATTTATTTGTGAACCTGTATTTCTACTATTAATATAATAAGCCGTGAGTTTTGCAACTCTTCAGTTTTCTCATTGGCAGAATGAAGAGAATAATACCAACTCCTTGTGCCTAAAAAAAAAGATTTAAGGAATAGGAAGCATTAATCATATTATTTGGCAGAAAACAGAAGCTTTACAAAAGTGTTTCTCTCTTCCGCTAAAAAGAGAAAGTGTAAATTTCTCAGCTAAGCTTACATGCTTCAGAGGCAAGAAGTTATTAAAGTTTCTCCCAGTGACAGGAAGATAAATGGAGGATACCCACAATGCTGGAAAGGGGAGCCAAATGGCTTAGAGGTTGGGGGTTGCTCGATGGGCTTTAAGGGTTGCAACACCTTCTCTACAACAACCTATCTCTGTTCTAGTCACAGTTCTTTAGATGAAAGAAAGGGAAGACCTCATGTTAGAAGGTAAAGATGGAAACTCTTGACCTCCTCTGAATCACCTGTTTACCTCAAGCTCCTTATTATGCTGGGTTGGCCCAGGCAAGAGGGGGCCTTAAGGCACTCAGGGTGACCTATTGTTACCTAAAAGGTAAGGAAGATGGTTCAGAAAAATAAAAATCTGTGGCAAACTTTGGGTGCTCTGAAAGGTGCACTTTTATCTTTTAGGATTCACATCTTTCTAGAGCTGGAAGAAATAGGGGTTGGCCTGTGAATAAGAAGTGATGCAATGGAAACAGCAACAGAGATATAGGTAGGAGACGTGCCTTCTGGTGCTGGCTCAGGGCATGCGCGTAGGCACATCAGTTAACCTTGCTGGGATTTGGTTACAGTATAATGGGATTGGACAAAACTGGCTCCAAGGTCCAAATGGACAAAAATTCAAAGAGAATAGGAAGGTTAAGTGACTGGCTCAATATCACTGTACTTCTAAGAAAAACCAGAGCACCAAGTTGGAAGAAATATGGAAAGTGATGTAGTTTGAAAACTGTTAAAAGAATCATATGATTTTCAAGAGCTCTGATCTAGGTTTGGAAGTGTGGCATTTAAAAATGCGTTTAAACCTAACTTGGACTCCATAAAAATAATTTCCTTTTTCTGCTGTATTCCACAAAGATCTGGAAAACATTCTCAGCCCTGTTTCAACCTTAAATGAGAAAGGAATCTTTAAAGAGTCACTGATTTGTAATGGAAAACTTGGGTAAATCACCTATTTATACTTAAAGATTTTTGTATTTCTTTTTGTCCTTTCTTCACAACACACAGCTAAGAAAAGCCATGATTAAGTCTGCTCTACTAGATGTCATCAGCGGCTGTTTATTCTGTGTCTATAGCCTAGCAGCTTCTCTGACTGCAGCACTTAGAAAACAAGAAACCAAAGAACACTTCCAAACTAAAAAGAGTGTAAATGTCAATTAATCTAGCATGAGCATAGAGAAAAAAGAGTCAGAATACCTAGCTTTTTATCTCTCATCCACTGTTTATAAGCTAAAGTTACTGAAGATTCCTGAATCTTGCAAACTGGGGAAATAATACCCTGTCTCCTGATCTATCAAGAGACATGCATGTGAAAGGTATCATTACAAGCATTCACCTGATAAACTGGAAAAAGTCTTCATTAAATACCTACTATCAGATTTCTGGATCCATACTTAAAATTCCAACTGGATCCAATATCAAAAGAACTGCTAAGATCTTCCCTGAGTATATACTTTCAACAATTCACTGCTTTAGTTGTATTTAATATCTGGGAAATTATACCCAATTCCATGCATATCTTTAAGAAACACCCTGGACTGAAGAGGCACAATCAAAATGTGTATGTGAGTTGTGGGTGGAGGAGACTGAAATCAGATGGTATAAGAAATGGATGAAGAAACTGAGTGTTTCATTTGGAATAAAGAATAGAATTCTTTCAGTTAAAGGACTACACTGTGGCAAGAAGAGTAGCTTTGCTTGGTTCAGCTCTGGAGGCAGAGCCAGGATACATAAACTGAAGTTCCTGGGAGCTGGATTTCAGCTCACAACAAGGAAGCACTTTTGGACACTCACAGCTATATAACAAGTGAGCAGGTGATGATGGAAAATACTGAGTGCCTGGACTATGGGCGTTGGATGAGGTAACTCCTGCACCACCTTCTGAGGCTCTTGCTTGATTTTCTTTCTGCAGCTTTGACTTTCTCTTAGGACTCACAATACTTGGGAATATGAACCTGAATCATACATCCCCACTTTCCAATCCCTTGTCTGAATACTAGTCTATGCCCTACAAGGAAAAATATCACTAAGAAAATGTTTCAGTGATTTTTACTGAAAATGGGAGAAAAAAGATAAAGGAGGCCAATTGTTAAATTAGGTTATCTTGTTTTCAATTTGTCTTTCTTTAGCTATCAGATAGCTTTACTGCAGCTGGCTGAGTTTAGTGTCTTCAAATGTGGGTGACTAGGGCAATAAAAGGAAACGTTTTTTTTTCAAAGACCACATAAAATACCCAACAGGATTTTTTCCCCTTATCTGGACATGTGAGCACAACCTGGCTGTTCTGCAACTGAGCACTATTAACATCTATTTATAGTCAGTATTTTCATAGATGAATCACATTTACCATAAGTCAGTTAATATTAAAGGGGCCAAGCGGCTTTGCTGTGGACCCGACAATCTTAATACATCTCTTTCCATTTCCTTTCAGGGAACTAAATCTTAGCTTAAAGGTTCTGTGTAAAGATAGGGGGAAATGCAAGTGCAAATGGTAAGACAGCAAACAGTCTGCCCTCTAAACTCAGCAAAGTATGGGGTGTTAAATACATTCAAACTTGAAGCTTGGATCCCTCCCAGCTTTGATCCTTGGCCATGAGTGTCCTACAGTTAGCACAGAGCCACTCTGTGTTATGCAGTCTTCTTGCCATCAAGACAAACAATTTATGTCTAAAATTTCCCACTGTACCAAGTGTAAATGACACTGCCTTAATAAAACGTTATATGCTTAAGAACAGAACTAATGATGGTTAATGGTGCTGTCAAATAAAAAAAAATAGTGTAGGGCATACTCAGTTCATTTTATGCATGTGAGGGTGTATGTGAGAGGGCTGAGGGTGAGGGATAGCAGATCAGAGTACATATGATCAAAAATCTACAAAATTCAGTGAAATTAAATGGAGATTTCCAGCAAGTCATGTGGATCTAACATCTCTTCCCCATCCAGCACATGAGTGTGCGTGTACACATGCGCACACACACACACTCACACATACACCTCCTGAACTTTTTGTAGGCACCAGTACTGCCCTGAAATTGATATTATTTGCCTTTGCTATCTCTTATGAGAGTTTCCACCTTTAATTCACCCTTACCAACCCCCTTGTACAGTTCTTTTTCTTTTTCATTTAAGATAAATAAGATAAATGAACTAAGCACTTAAAACAGTGTCTGGCATGTGGTAAGAGGTCTATACACAGCTACTTCAGTAGATTCTCAGCACCCTTTCTCTAAATTTCTAGCCAGTGGTTCACAAATGAATCATCTTTACCGTGAGGCAGCTCCTGCCCATAGCCAACCAGCTCTGCTGAGGACTGCATTATTTGATCACTCAATAAATCTTTGCTGAGGTCCAACTCTGTAGGACATGGGGATACAGACATTAACAACAGAGGCCCTGTGCCCACTGTATGAACAGTAAATCCATTAGCAAGTACTATTATCTCCATTTTGCATTTAAAGGCTCACAGATACCCAAGGCCACAGAGCTAACATGTTGGAGCTGTGATTTAAGACCAGTTCTATTTGATTCCACAATCTCATACTCCTCCTATTAAGACATGTCTCCTGCCACTTCAAGATGACAGCAGTGGTTGAGAAAAGCACATAAAAATTTAAAAATAACTATGAATTCAAATATATGGTTTTGCACATACACAATATATGAAAACAAACATCTTTATTGAATAGACTAAAAGGCTAGGGCTTTGTGAATTTATGTTGCTCACATTTTTGTATAATTCCAGAAGGCCGAGGTGGGTGGATCACCTGTGGTCAGGAGTTCAAGATTAGCCTGGCCATAATGGTGAAACCCCATCTCTACTAAAAACACAAGATAATTAGCCGCATGGGTGGCAGGTGCCTGTAATCTCAGCTACTTGGGAGGCTGAGGCAGGAAAATTGCTAGAACCCTGGAGGCAGAGGTTGCAGTGAGCCGATATCGCGCCACTGCACTCCAGCCTGGCCAACAAGAGCAAAACTCCATCTCAAAAAAAAAAAAAAAAAAAAAGAAAAGAAAAAGAAAAAAGAGAAAGAAAATAAGGTAGTTAAAACAAAATTGCCTAGCACAATACCTGACATAGTAGGGGCTTCACTTCATAAATGTTTGTTGAATAAATTAATGTTAAACCAGGATTTTTCCTTTCCTGTGTACATCTTCTTATAAGAGCTAAGTAGATACAGCATAATGAGATTTAGTAGGCTCTGGACCCAGACCACCTAAATTTGGGCCTGACTGCCACTTTTTAGCAGTATGACCTTAGGCAAGTTATTTAAAAAGTCTTCAAGCTTCAGTTACTTCCTCTGCAAATTGGCATAATAAGAAGTGTTTTTTGAGAGGATTAAAAGTTTTTTGAGAGGATTAAAAGGAAAGCATTTAGAATGGGCTTGTATATTGTAAGTAATGAACACATGTTAGCTATCATTATTACTATTATTTTCTGTCTCTAAATTGGAGTAGTTTTGCTTGGCTACCTTAATATCATATTAAATGACCAAGACCAAAAATGATTTATTTTATTGAGGCTTTTCACTTATTTGATATAAGCAAAATTATCCTCTAGTCACATCCACAATTCTAAAACAAAAACAAGTAGGCAAATAAAGACTAAAAAGTATTTCTAAATAGCACCTAATTATGTACAGTAATTTTTAATATACAACATTAAAAAATGACAATTTTTAAAAGTTAACTTTTATAATAAGGAATTGGCTGGAGGGTGGCTGCTGGAGGAAGGCGATGAGTAGAACAGACCTCTATTTACCTTTGGCCATTTCCTGTAAATAAATTAAGTAAATAATTACAAACTCTTTTCTAGTCCTCTTGCATGGACACATCCTTACCGAGATCCACCATGATTTCAACTAACTTAAACCCAAGAAATACTGACTAAAGGAACTACAGAGGAAAACAAAGCAGAATCTACTTCTCACTGCCAACTGCAATGTATTTGTATCCACAGATACAAGACAACAGAGAATCCCAGAATTCTACAGTGGGAAATCCTGGGACTTCAGAGATCATCTAGTCTCAGGTCAGAGGAATCCATTAGGGGAGGAGGAACAGGGTAGAGGTCAAGGGAAAGAGTCCCTGGTCCTTGTTCCATTCTGAATGACCTCATGGAGCCATCCTATCCAATATTCTCATTTTATAAGCAACAACACAGACCCTGGCCAATTAAAGGCAGAGCTGGGATCAGAGGCCAGGTTTCCTGATTCCCAGCCTCCAGTCCTGAAGGTCATCATTTGATGGTTACAACGGTCACAGATAACAACACATTAGGCTGTGTTAAACTGACAACTAAGCAGATTATTTTCCTTGCAAACTCACCATGTACTATGTCAGCACTTTATGAAGAGTAAAGCATCATTATTTGGTGTACACAAAAGCAACTTTCCTGTTTTTTTTTTTTTTTTGTAACCTGAAAATCCCAAACCACTGTTGCTATTACAAAATTTTTCTTTACCCTAGTACGCACCCCTGGGCCAAGCACAGATGCATTAAAAATTTGCCAAGAGAAACAATGAAGTCACTGATAATACAAAGCATGAGAGTATCATGAAATTCATGTCTTTGTTTTCTTCCTCTAGATACTTAATTACTTCTCATTGCCGATCATTTTGTGGTTGTTGGCAGAGGGGCAAGGAAACTCCACCACTGTAAACATGTAGAGACACATGCTCTGCAGTAGACCAGAAGTCTGCACACGATGGGTCTGTTCACAAATCCAGTGTGAGCAGCACTTCATTAATCAGTGAAAATGTTGATGCTACTACCCTCAGCCTCCAAAGAGAATTGGTGGTCTCAGTAAAACTCTAATTTCTTTAAAAGAGTAACAAACACAGTATAAAAATGTGTCAGGTCATTCCTTTTTTACCACTTATGAATATCATCACTGGCAAAGGACCTATGCTCTCCTGTCACATTTCATCTAACCCATTTTAAGAGTGAGGTGAGGAAGGTAGAATGTATACAGAGCTCCATTCAGTCTTCTGTTGCAGCTCAGGGCTGTCTTAAGCCAAAGGGGCACTACTTATGAGCAATGTTTAACAAATTACCCTGCTAAATCAAAGCGTACATTATCTTAGTATTTTGAAAGGCATATCCTCGATTAAGTTGAGAGGGCAGCGAAATTCTCACTGATTACCAGCAGGATACAAGTTGATTCTTATCAGTAGGCTATTGTTCCACACAGGACTACGTGGGTAAGAGGAAAGCATAGGAATTCTTCACGTAAAATGAAGAAACAAAAAACAAACCCTATGTACTTCCAGGAAATGAAAAGAAGTAAAGAACCAAATATATTTCACTCCTCTTTTAAACTAGACTTTTATTAGATTTTCACAGAAATCTGAATCTGTGGCTGTGGTGAACTTTTTCAAAGATGGCGGCAGTTAACTCCTTCCATTCCTTTGCAATGTGGTCTTGTATCTTCTTCCATGTAGAGGTAGAATCTATTTCCTCAGTCTTGAATCTGGGCTGACATTGTAACATTCTTTCTCAAATGAGACGTTGGGATTTCCACTCTCAAGTTCTTGGAATGTTGTCCTGAGACCACCATGTGGGGAACCCCAGTCTAGCTTCTTGAAAGATCAGAGTCTACATACAGCAAAGATTAGAAGACCCAGCTGAGGCTCTCCTAGCCCAACTAACCACAGCCAGATACGTGAGAGCCCATCTTAGACCATTCAGGCCCAGAATAGCTGTAAGAGGCTGAAGCTGTGGAGTAACCTATAGAATTCTGAGCCATCCAAGTTTTGGGTGGTTTGTTAAACACTAACATATACCTGAGACAGTTGAGTACAAAATAAAAGGGGCAAACCCATCAGCCTACTCCATGGCCATTATGCATGGAGGACCAGGGCAGATACACCATGGGAGACATGAATGAAGAATAAATTTGTCTTAAAAATATAAGACAAAAGACATAGATGGCTCTGTGTGTGACCATATCTATAAATAAAGCAGAATGTAATATTTACCTATATTGAATATATTTATGTACCAACCTTCCATTATTTCTACAGCCCAGAGTAAGGATATTCCTAGGTGTTCAAGAAAATGCAATGGGGGTGGGGAAGTATAATTAGAAATGGTATTTATGTATAATTTTTCAATTTTTTCTTTTTAGAGTATGTTTTTATAAGGTGTATAATATATTGTGGTAGTACATGAATATTTTTATAAATAAATAGACATACACACAATGAGGTTTTTCCCCAAACTTATCTCTCACACATCCCCAACCTCCTATTCCTACACAAAAATATACCTTCTTCTATGCCTTTGCTTTTCTCAGATAAGTGAACCCTTCCTTGGCTACGTAGTGAAGAGCCAGTGACAACTCCTACCACGTATCATTATTCATCTGTACTGTATTTGTAAATAGTCTCTTTAGTAAGGCTATAGACATTTTTCAGACAAGGTGTTTGTACCAGCACTTATAGGCATTTGTCTCAGGCAATATAGCATAATGGCATTATGGCATGATTTTTAAGAGTGTGGGTCCCTGAACTAGGTTTCCTAAACTCAAATCCCAGTTTTGCCACTTATGAGCTGTGCAACCTTCAGTAAGTTTCCCATGACTCCATTTATTCAGTATAAAATAGAGATAATAATATTCCCTACCTCATATTGTTGTTATGAGACTTGAAGGAGCTACTACATGGAAAATGCTGAGAAGAATGCTTAGCACACATAGTAAGTGCTCCCTCACTTCACAGATCAGGTCACTGGGCCTAAAGAGGGTCAATGTCTTTTTTTTTTTTGAGACAGAGTCTCACTCTGTCACCCAGGCCAGAGTTCAGGGTGCCATGTTGGCTCACTACAACCTCCACCTCCTGCATTCAAGTGAATTCCTGGGCCTCAGCCTCCCAAGTATCAGGGATTACAGGCGGGTACCAACACACCTGGCTACTTTTTTGTATTTTCAGTAGAGATAGGATTTCGCCATGTTGGCCAGGATGGTCTTGAACTCCTGACCTCAGGTGATCTGCACCCCCCTTGGCCTCCCAAAGTGCTGGGATTACAGGTGTGAGTTGCTGCACCCAGCAATGGGTCTACGTCTTAATTAAGTTCCACAGATAACTTCTGACAGAATTTTTATCACCTAACACAAGGGAAAAACATGTGCAAGAATGTTTGAAGTAGCATTTTTTCAAAAACTGAAAAAAAAACCCAAGTATTTAGAAACAGTAAAATTCCATTCCTGGGTTTTGGCACCAAAAATAAAAAATTAATTAATTAATTAAAACGGTAAAATGAATCTCAAAAATCTAGGATGAAAAAGCAAGTTTTAGAAAGATACATTCAATATGCTATTTACATAAGGTTTGAAAACATGCAATACTATACATTGTTCAGCAATATATATACATGTTTTTAAAACATATAAAACATGCAGGGTGATGAGAAATACCAAATTCAAGATTACATGGATCTGGAATAGGAAGGGAGTAGAATGGGTTTCAGAAGAGATACATACATTATTAATACATCTATAATACAGTACTTAAAAGTTGTCTTCTAATATATAGTACATTTGTAAAATTTTATAAATTTGTGTGGTAGCATGTAGTTGTTTGTTACATTTTCTATACTTTTCTGGACACTTGAGTTTTTCAGATTTTCAAAGAAATATTACAAACTAAAAGTAAGGTACTGGTGATGACGAAAGTTTCATGGTTTGTAGGGACAAAGAGTAAAATTAATAATCTGTTTATATGCCACTGGAGTCAATTAATAAGTTCAATTGATATTTTTTCTTCTAGCTAGAAACCTCAACAGTGGAAGAATTTTTCTTCCTATTATAAATTCATTTGAATGATTACATAATCAGATGTGGAGCTTATGTGTCCTTTAAATATTAATTTATTTTATATTGTTTCCATATTGGCCAACTATGTTAGGCAGCAGTATCCCTGCTTTGAAGATGAGGGTCCTAAATATAAGCCCTTGACTTACCCAAGGAAAGATCTAGAATTTTAGAAGAATGTCAGGAATACAGGAATATAGCCAGGGACCAAGCCTTCATTCCTTTAATACTAGACGTGGCCTTCCAAACAAACTATCCCAGTAATTCTGTAGGAGTAACTCTGCCATTTCTGTCTTAATGCACTTTTAAAGGCTAACAAGTTTTAAAAACAAAACAAAAACTCCCACAAAAACCCCCACGATTTTTTAAAGGAAATACTATAGAGTGAATCTGAAGAAAGTTGGAAGAGCAGAGTCACCGTTTTACAATACTGTAATTATGTTAAGTGCGTCTTAACTTAAGTAAGCACTTAGGCCATGGTTGGAGGTCTGACCTGGGTTCCTAAGGTGGAATGCTTGGCAGATGAAGTTCAAACACAGCCTGTTTACCCATGGACATAAGTGGCCTTAATCAAAGCAGAACACATTTTTTAAAACGTTTACTTTAAAAGCAGAAGTGTAAATAAGACTGATTTATGAATGTGCTCACACCCTTCCCTGCGGTAGACATCAAAAGACTGAGTTTGGGCTGTGGTAAATACAACAAGAAGGCAGACTTGTCAAAGCAGTCATAGGCAACTCCATTTCCATTAAGTGTTACAAATTGTCTTCCCTCCTTCCAGGCTTTAAAGAATGCGTTCCAGAGGCAGTGACATCGAGGGCTCAGCCCCAAAGAAACTTCCAAGACATACCAAAGGCCACAGTTTCCAAGGGCCTAAAAACACGAAGCACAGACAGCAAGACAAGGACCCCCCCAGTGAGTCGGATGTAGTACTCCCCTGTCCCAAGGCAGAGAAGCCACACAGTGGTAACGGCCATCAAGCAGAAGACCTCTCAAGAGATGACCTGTTATTTCTCCTCAGCATTCTGGAGGGAGAACTGCAGGTCAGCTGGGTTGGAGTTATCCCTATCATGCTTCAAATAGAAGGCTGCTTGTGAATTTGATGTTCCTGCTGCCATAGAAATAGATATCTACGGTTCATACATGTGTGTACATAAAAGCAAAGCATACGTATATATACACAGAATTCTCCTCTGCCAACTCAAAGAGTAAATAATCCCATCTGAAGGGGCTGTCATGGTGACGTGATTGGCGTACAGGTTGGGAAAGGTCACATCCTCTGCTGAGGCTGCTTAGGAGCTTCAGTGCACGTGCATGCATCAGTGGCGATAACACCAGATGACTTCGGGATTGGTTTAAACAACAACAGATGCTTTTGTACCCCGTGTGAACTGGGTCCTAGACTTGCCCTGGCATTATTAACCTACATGAAAATCTAAAAACAGCAGGTACACCTATGGGAGAACTTTATTTCCTACCCTCTGAAAATCCAAATGCTAGTATATTGATGGGTATCATGTTAGCTGCTTCTCAAACACAATAAAAAAACATGGTCCTCCAATGTTGTATAGTAACCACTTTTTAAAACAGTAGTTGTGTAATTAGACTATACGAAGGATGAAGAGATACAGTTTTGATACCTTTTACAAAAGTGTGAAAATGAAACATGATTCATTTATATTTGAAAGAGAGAAAAAGCACTGGCAACTATCACAAAAATCACTTGCTGAGGCTGCTGGTAAAGACAGTAGACTTTCTGAAATACTTTTTGTTCCTACAGGCTCGAGATGAGGTCATAGGCATTTTAAAAGCTGAAAAAATGGACCTGGCTTTGCTGGAAGCTCAGTATGGGTTTGTCACTCCAAAAAAGGTGTTAGAGGCTCTCCAGAGAGATGCTTTTCAAGTGAAATCTGCCCCTTGGCAGGAGGACATCTATGAGAAACCAATGAATGAGGTATGTACCACAACAGGGGTGTGTACCTGGGAGGCAGCCAAGCACTAGCTCTGCAGATGAGCATGATCTGTAACTCCTCTTTGATTCCTTACAG
Organism: Cheracebus regulus; assembly: GCA_963574635.1. NCBI lineage: Eukaryota > Metazoa > Chordata > Mammalia > Primates > Pitheciidae > Cheracebus > Cheracebus regulus. The sequence continues at coordinate 2,774 of CAUYQU010078551.1, read as the reverse complement.
TTTTACTTTCTAATGTACTTAAAGTCCACACAAAATAAATACAACAAGTCTTACAGGAAAGTTAAAAAGAATGAACCATAGACAGGATGTGTCCACTAGGTGTGTTTCTTGACATCAGCTAGAATCTGCCAAATGACAGAGAATGCTCCCTCCCTTTCACGTGCATGTGCAGGCACACACACACACACACACACATGCATGCAAACACGTACACGTGTGCCTAAACAAAGACACACACACACACTCTGGGGATTTGCAGGGTACCCAGGCTGTACTAAAAACAGATAAAGTTCAACCATAGAGGTTAATTTCTTTGAAAAAGCTGAGGTATTATGTCATAGAAATTTTGAGCATGAATGAAAATAATCTGAAGAACTGTCCAAGAAATAGAGGTTTTAAAAACATATTTTAGATGAGTGCATACCCTCTTTTTCCTTCAGAAGTTTAATAAAAGCAAAGACCTTTCCCCCATCAAGGGTGCCTGGCAATTACAAAGGCAGAGGTGGGCAGTCCCAGCAGGGCCACCGCCTCGGGAAAGGCAGTGAGGCTTGCTCTTACTTGCTGACATTTCTGAAACCCTTTGGCATTCTTATTTTATTCTTCTATTTTCCTCTGAGATCTTCATGGAAAATTTCATAATTTTTCATTTTTATAGAAAAGAAACAGCTAGGAACATGAGTTGAGGATGGAGAGTGAAAGCAAGTTTCAGAGCAATTTCCCTCACATAAACTGGCAAGCTACCTCAGGACTGACCTCTAATGTCGCTGCTATTCTTGTCCTTGGTGTCTCGTGAGAGAAGACTACTGTCTTGCCAAATACTGAAGGAGTTTGGTCATATGGATCTGCTTCTCTAAGGGGTGAAGATGAGACCACCCAAAGTCTGTTGACTTTCTTTAATCCAAATTTTAAACAAAAGGAACCAGAGCTGCATTCAAGTCAATACTGTTAAAACTGTATCCTTGCTCCCAACATATTAACCGTGAAACAGTGTCAGGAGCAAATTCCTCAACCCTTGTGAGCTCAAATGCAAATTAATGATCACTGAACATATCCCTAACAAAACTCTACAAATGGTATAACCCCTCAACACTTCAGTGTGAAATGAAACAGAATGATTCCACACTTAAGTTGAAATCAGTGGGAAAACTTTAATTACAAAATAATTCTATTGTGCACATGCAAAACTGGAAATACCCCCTTTGTGCAAATGCTTGGAATCCTAACTCTGAAGTTCCCCGTAATCTGGCCTTGTTTTACACGAACAACCTTCTTTGATCACTCCTCCAACAGATTCCTCTAGACACATACACCTCTCACATTCCCACCTCCATAATTTGTCAATTTTCCACCTTTCTTCTACTTCCCCCTTATAGGTTTCTCTCTCCTCAGCTCAGTTTATGCAATTCCTTGAAGCCAAAATAATTTTATGTACACAACCCAATTGTGCATCCTTTTCCTTGGTCTAGAAAGTCATAGGTAAGAGGGGAATGCCCAGAAAATAAACAGTGAAGGGGAATTCTGACTAGGATTCTCTAGACAGGGCTGAAGAAAATAAAGGGAGAGAGGGCAGCACTCCCGCTGAGACCAGCTGTGAATGTACCCTAATCATGTCAGAATAAGCATCTTGCATGCTAAAGTTATTCTTCTTTTGCATTCTCCCATCTCGAAGTGTTAACAGCCCCTCCTCCCTTTTATTTTCCTCATAATGTTCTTGAACAATCTAAAAAATGTCAGTCATGTCTAGGGCAAACTAGAGGTGATTTATTTAATTCTTAAGGCAAAATAACTTAGAAGAACAAACTGCTCTCAGTTACATGACACGACAGGAACACTGACTTAAGATGAAAAACTGGTGGAAGCCTGTGAGGTGGAACATGGCTGTGTCTGGGGATAGGAGCAGAGGTGTGGTCAAGAGTGAGGGAAGAGGCAAGGACTCAGTCCACAGCAATTTCACCCTCATTTTCCTTTCCAGCCTGTGGTTCTATATCAGAGCTTACCTTAAAAAAAAAAAAAAAAAAAAGGTGGCCGGGTGCAGTGGCTCACGCCTATAACACCAGCACTTTCGAAGGCTGAGGCGCGTGGATCACGAGGTCAAGTGATCAAGACCATCCTGGTCAACATGGTGAAACCCTGTCTCTACTAAAAATACAAAAATTAGCTGGACATGGTGGCACACGCCTGTAGTCCCAGCTACTCAGGAGGCTGAGGCAGGAGAATTGCTTGAACCCAGGAGGCGGAGGTTGTGGTGAGCCGAGATCGCACCATTGCACTCCAGCCTGGGTAACAAGAGTGAAACTCCGTCTCAAAAAAAAAAAAAATCAGCCTAAGGTATTCTTAGTTCTTCTAAAATATATATTATAGAAAATATAACAACATTTTGGATTCATCAAGGCACCATAATAAAAATGTCACAGTATGATTAGCATAACCTAGAGCAAATCTTAAAATAATTACTTTAAGTAATGGTATAATTAAGCTTTTAAATTTCATTTTATTCATTTAGTTAGTTAACATGTTTTGAAGAGCTAATGTATAGGAAAAGTTTTGGTGAAAGAGGAAAAAACTGTTTCCAGGTCTTGGCACTGAAAAAAGCAGTCTTGGAGCACTACGGTGAGGTCTAAGAACTGCCTGAAGAAGAGAGAGATCCAAGATGGCCGATTAGCAACAGCTCAGGAATGTAGCTCCCAGTGAAAGCGCAGAGAACGAGTGGACGCCGCACTTTCCGACCAATTTTTGTAGCCCACAGACCAGGAGATTCCCGGCAGAGGAGCCAC
>CAUYQU010078548.1:0-21704 GCA_963574635.1 Cheracebus regulus | reverse complement strand
TCTGTTTCTTAGTTTTCCTTCTAACAGTCTGGCCCCTCTGCTGTAGGACTGCTGAGGTCCACTCCAGGCCCTGCTTGCCTGGGGATCACCTGCAGCAGCTGCAGAACAGTAAAGGTTGCTACCAGTTTCTTCTTCTGCTATCTTTTTCCCAGAAGGATACCCGCCAAATGTCAGTCTGATCTCTCCTTTATGAGGTGACTCTTTGGAAATACGGGGGTCAGGGAGCTGCTTGAGGAGACAGTCTGTCCTTTATAGGAGCTCAAGTGTTGAACTGTGAGCTCCATTGTTCATTCAGAGCTACTGGGCAGGTACATTTAAGTCTGCTGCAGCAGAACTCATAAACCCGTTTTTTTTCCCCCAGGTGTTCTGTCCCGGGGAGTTAGGGCTTTATTTATGAGTTTCTGTTGCACTGCTGCCTTTTTTTCAGGGCTGCCCTGCCCAGCAAGGAGGCAGCCTAGTCACTGTCTGCCTGCAGAGGCTTTGCTGAGCTGCTGTGGGCTCCGCCCAGCTGCCGTGTGAACTTTAATGGTGGGTTGCCTCAGCAATGGTGGACTACCTCCATAGTGGTGGAGTACCTCGGTAATGGCAGACACCCCTCCCCCACAGAACTGGACCATCCTGGGTTCAGCTGTGCTTGCTGTGAAACTCTCAACCCAGAGCGTTTCCAATTGCTGTTTTTTTTGTTTTTGTTTTTGTTTTTTTAAGGGGGGTGGGACCAGCCAAGCCTGATCACCTGGCTCCCTGCCTCAGAGCTTTTTTTTTTTTAGTTGAATGGTTGACTCTCTCCCAGGTGTTCCAGTCACCTGTTGAAAAGGTGCCGGGATCTGTGTGATTTCCTGTGCAGCAACTAACTGTGCCGGCTAAAACAGCGTCACTGAGATTTGCGGTGCTTTTTTGCCCGGGAATCTCCTGGCCTGGGTCCCTGATTCAGTCCCCTTTTTAATCAGATTAATGGGCAAATCTGCCTTCCCGAAGCTCCACTCTCCAGCTAAAAGGGCATCCAGACCAGTGTATTTTGTAGGGAGAACCACTGTGCTGGGGCACCAGCAAAAAAGCTGTGCTGGCCTAAACAGTCGCACTGGTGACCTGTGTGGCTTCTCTGCCTGGGAATCTCCTGGTTTGTGGGCAATAAAAATCCACCTGGAAATGTGGTGTCCACTCACCCTCTGCGCTTTCACTGGAAGCTGCAATCCTGAGCTGCTCCTTATTGGCCATCTTGGATCTTCTGGTCAATTGATTTTCAACAAGGATATCAAGATCATTCAATGGAGAAAGAATAGTCTTCAATAAATAGGGCTAGGCATGGTGGCTCATGCCTGTAATCCCAGCACTTTGAGAGGCTGAGGTGGGCAGACCTTGAGTTCAAGAGTTCAAGACAGCCTGGCCAACATAGTGAAACCCCATTTCTGCTAAAAAATACAAAAATTAGCTGGGCATGGTGGCACATGCCTGTAGTCCTAGCTACTCAGGAGGCTGAGGCATGAAAATTGCTTGAACCTAGGAGACAGAGGCTGCAGTGAGCCAAGATCACACCACTGCACTCCAGGCCACTGTCTCAAAAAAAAAAAAAAAAGAAAAGAAAAGAAAAAGAAAGAGAAAAGAAAAGAAATGGTGCTGACAAAACTGGAGATTCACAAGCAATAGAATGAAGTTGGACCCTTTCCTTATATACATAAAAAATGCGTATTTTTTAGACAAGGGCTTGCTCTGTCGCCCAGGCTGGAGTGCAGTGTCATGATCTCGGCTCACTGCAGCCTTAAGCTCCCAGGCTCAAACGATCCTCCCACCTCAGCCTCTCAAGTTGCTGACACTATAAGAGTGCACCACCAACAAGGTTTCACCAAGTTTCCCAGGCTGATCTCGAACTTCTGGGCCAAGGGCTCTGCTCCCATCTCAACCTCCCAAAGTGCTAAGAGCTGGCTTTTCTTTTTTCTTTTTTTTTTTTTGCTAATATATGTAGATCTACCTCATTTTTTTAAACTGCTGAACAGTGTTTAAATTATGAATACTATAGTTAAACCAGTCCTTAAATAATGGATATATGGATATTTAGGCTGCTCAGCTACTTAATATTTCAATAAATGCTATAAATAAATGCACTTTCACTTCCTTTCTGGTATACACTTACCCCTCTTGGTGCATATGGAGAGGTTTTCTTCCAGAATAGGTATTTTATTTTATAATTAAAAATACTTTGAAGGCCGGGCGTGGTGGCTCTTTGGAGGCCAAGGCGGGTGGATCACCTGAGGTCGGGAGTTCAAGACCAGCGTGACCAACATGGTGAAACTCCGTCTTATTTTAAAAAGTAAAAAAACAAAAACAAAAACTTTGAAAAAGAATCATGCTTTGGGAACTTAGTAGAAAAATTTCTTTGAGCTATAACTCACCAAAAATATAAATAGAATATATATTTAAAAGATTAAGATGTCTCTCTATATGTCATTGGAAAGTAGCCAAAGAAAATAAAATGAAAAAAAAAAAAAAAGACAAAAATCCACCCCATAGTCCATATGCCTGACACACGATCTTTTTTTTTTTTTTGAGATAGAGTCTTGCTCTGTTGCCCAGGATGGAGTGCAGTGGCGTGCTCTCAGCTCACTGCCTCACTGCAACCCCCACCTTCCTGGCTCAGGTCATCCTCCTGTCTCAGCCTCCCAAGCAGCTGGGACTCTAGGCTCACGCCACCATGCCTGATTAATTTTTGTACTTTTACTAGAGATGGGATTTCACCACGTTGGCCAGGATGGTCTCGAACTCCTGACCTCAGGTGATGCATCCGCCTGGGTGGATGCTGGAATTACTGGCATGAGCCACTGCGCTCAGCCGATTTTTGAATTTTACATACATATAATCAAACTTGGGGATTTGTAACAGAAGAAATAAATTAAATGAACATAAACAGGAATGTGGAGAGGAATCCTCAGGGACGCCAGACGAAGAGGAGTTGTGGGGTGAAGGTTTCCTTAGCTCTGAGTAGGCCGTGACTCAGGAAGAATGGCCGAACTTGTTCCTCAGAATCCATGCTGGTCCACACACTCACAGGCAGCTCCAAAATGCCAACTCCCCCTTCTGTCCTACAGTAGCCTTTCTCTTTCACTTGAAAGTAACAGGGGAAGTGGCTGCACTCACTGTCACCCCTGGTCGCTCACGAGCAAAATGTTTGCTTCCTGTTCCCGCGACATTACGTTCTGCTGGCCTAGAGATCTTAGATCCGGAAGGAAGAACTCTGTCACCAGGAGACACAGCTATGTTTCCACTGCACTGGCAGTTAAGACTGCCGCCTGGCCACTTTGGCTCCTCCTGCCTCTAAGTCAACAGGCTAAGAAGGGAGTTACAGTCTGGGCGCGGTAGCTCACGCCTGTAATCCAAGCATTTTGGAGGCCAAGGTGGGCAGATCACTTGAGGTCGGGAGTTCAAGACCAGCCTGACCAACATGGTGAAACCCCATCTTTAAAAAAAAAAATAAAAATAAAATAATAAAATAAATAAAAAGAAGGGACTTACAGAGTTGTACAGTGTTGTACAGAGTTACAGTGTTGATCACATCCAGGTGATCGACCCCAACTATGAAAATGGAATCAGTCTACTACTCCACAGTGGAGGTAAGGGAGAGCATGCATGGAATACAGGAGATCACTTAGGGTGTCTCTTGGTATTACCATCCTCTGTGATTAAGGTCAATGGGAAACTATGACAGCCCAATCCAGGCAAGACTACAAATGGCCCAGACCCTTCAGGAATGGGTCACTCCACCAGGTAAAAAAAAACCGACCAGCCAAAGTGCTTGCTGAAGACAGAGGGAATACACAATGGGTAGTAGAAGAAGGTAGTCATCAGTACCAGCTGCAGTCATGTGACCAGTTACAGAAACAAGGACTGTGATTGTTGTATTTCTGCTTTATTTTGTTAAGAATATGTTTGTGCATATATGCACTTGTACTAAGGAAGTATCTTCATTTTATTGCCTTTCTTTTCCTTCATCATTTGACATAAGATTTATTGACTTCATAACAGCATTTAAGTCGTGTTAACTTTATATGATAGCATTTAGGTTGAGGATTAGAGTGCTTCCAATTGTACAAAGGATAGCTGTGTTATGTTAGGCAGAATTACAGCCTTATTATTGTCTGTACTTGGAGACTAAGTATGATTTCAGGATATGTGTATGGGTTCAAGTTAACAAGGGGTGAACTCATGATGGTTAGTATTGAGTGTCCACTGGATTGGATTGAAGGATACCTAGACAGCTGGTAAAGTATTGTTCCTGGTGTGTCTGTAAGGCTGTTGCCAGAGGAGCTTAACATTTGAGTCGTGGACTGGGAGAGGAAAACTAACCCTCAGCATGGGTGGGCTCCATCCAATCGGCTGCTGGCAGGACTAGAACAAAGCAGGCAGAAGAAGGTGGGATAAGCTGGCTTGCTGAGTCTTCTGGCTTTCATCTTTCTCCTGTGCTGGATGCTACCTGCCCGGGGACATCAGACTCCAGTTCTTCAGCTTTTGGACTCCTGGATTTACATTAGTGGTCTGCCAAGGACCCTTGGGCCTTTGGCCACAGACTGAAGGCTACACTGTTGGCTTCTCTACTTTTGAGGCTTTCAGACCTGGACTGAGCCGCTGCTGGCTTCTTTCTTACCCAGCTTACTGATGGCCTAACGTGGGACTTCGCCTTGTGATCGTGTGAGTCAATTCTGCCTAATAAACTCCCTTTCACATATACATGAATCCTGTGAGTTCTGTTCCTCTGGAGAACCTTGACTAGTGAAGTAACAATCTTAAATTCTTTGAAAGTATTTTTTTCAGTTGGGTGTGGTGGCTCATGCCTATAATCCCAGCACTTTGGGAGGCTGAGGCAGGCAGATCATCTGAGATCGGAAGTTGGAGACCAGCCTGACCAGCATGGTGAAACCCCATCTCTACTAAAAATACAAAATTAGCTGGGCATGGTGGCGCGTGCCTGTAATCCCAGCTACTCTGGCAGCTGAGGCAGGAGAATCGCTTGAATCCGGGAGGCAGAAGTTGCAGTGAGCCGAGATCGTGCCATTGCACTCCAGCCTGGGCCACAAGAGTGAAATTCCATCTCAAAAACAAAACAGAAAGTATTTTTTCTCATACCTTACACATATTTAACTGATTTCTGTCTTTAATGAGAAATCAGCAATGTTTAAACTAGAGATTCAGAGTTTATACAATCTAAAAGAAAACCTTTAAAACTTTAAAAGTTTTTCTCATCTATTTAAATCCTAGTTTGCAACATTTTTTCTGTCTGACCCGTAATAATAATTATTTCCTGCAATCACTAAGACTTTCATCATTCTGCCTCATCCCCGTCAATCAAACTATACTCTAAGTGTAATCCAGCACACACAGCCCAGCATTGAATGCATGACAGTGGTTGAATTGGACACAAAGAGAAAGGAGGGAAAAGTTATAAAAATAAGATACTAATGGAAGGTAGGAAGCGAAATCAAACAAAGCAAGAAAAATAGTTTAGAGAGAGAGATGGCCGGTGCAGCGGCTCACGCTTGTAATCACAATGCTTTGGGAGGCCGAGGCAAGAGGCTTGCTTGAGGCCAGAGTTTGAGACCAGCCTTGTCAACACAGTGAGACTCTGTCTCTACAAAAAAATTTTAAAAATTATTCAGATGTGGTGGCATGTGACTGTGGTCCTAGCTGCTAGGGAGGCTGAAATGGGAGGATCAGCCTAGGAGCATGAAGTTGCAGTGAGTTATGATTGTGTCACCACACTCCAGCCTAGGCGACAGAGCAAGATCCTGCATCTAAAATACACATACATACATGCATACATACATACATACATACATACGAAAGGGAGAGAAAGAATGGCTGGGCATGGTGGCTCAAGCCTGTAATCCCAGCACTTTGGGAGGCCGAGGTGGGCAGATCATCTGACAGTTGGGAGTTTGAGACCAGCCTGACCAAAATGAAGAAACTCTGTCTCTATTTTTTTTTTAATAAAATAAAATTTAAAAAAAGAAAGGGAGAGAAAGAAAGAAAGAGATGGAAAGAAGAGGTGTGGCGGAACAGTGAGAAGAAGCCTGAGGGGCAGTGAAGGGCCAGCACTCACAATCTTCATGAATGAGATCAAGATGGCCACAGGAGGATCTGTGTGAAACACCAACAGGGCTGGTAGGAAAATGAATGGTGCAGCATGCCCAAGGCAAGGCAGAGGGGGCAGCAGCTACATCTTCCTCAAACATCACTTGCTGACAGTGAGTGGCACGCTGACCCCAGGAGGTGACCACATGGCCACGTGGGCGACAGCTCCTGTCACGTTACCAGACCACCAATAGCAGTGGACTCATCTTTGAGCAGGTTTGCTGTGGTTCTTGTCAGAGCCTTGCCACTTTACTCCCATAATGCCCCTGGGTCTGTGGAGGATTTCCCATCCAGGGTACAACCATTCGATCCCAACAGCAATCTCAGAATTTCGGAGTCCAGAGGGAACAGAGGACAACTGCTTCTCAGGTCACTACTTGATGGTACATCTCACGCCAGAGATAATAGGCAAAACAAAGTGTTTTCACCTCAAATTTTAGGGTCTGAATAGAAAAGTCCTTTTCAGGCCAGAATCCCAGCGCTTTGAGAGGCCAAGCACTCTGAGAGTCTGAAGTGGGAAGATCACTTGAGGCCAGGGGTTTGAGACCAGATTGGGCAACATAGTGAGATCTCATCTCTAAAACCAAATAAACGAACAAAATTTAAGTCCTTTCCAGAATGTCTACAGGATATATTTTCTTTGATCCCAAATTATATGATATAGATATCTCTTCCTTCTATCTCTAAAGGCTTGAACGTTGCCTTATTATTTTAGGGGTCTGTTTATTCTGAGCACATTTGCCTGTGATGGCCTGTCTTCCTCCCAGAGGTGATGTGGTGTCAGGGAAAAAGCCATGAAGTCAGAAAACTTAGCTTGAGCGAACCTTGCTTACCTTATCCCTACGATGGCCAAAATGAGACTTACCTCATAGGGTGATGGTAAGGATTAAACCCTTACTCTACATGGGATTGGCTAATAGAGGAACTCATGAAATTTTACCTTCCTTCCTGTCTCCAACCCTCCCACTTCTGTATATTGTAAACCGCAGGAGAGAAGAGGTCAGGTGTACACAGTTCTGTCTGTGGGGATCCATCACGGCACGGCATGTAATTAAATACTTGATAAGCGCTTTTCGATTAAGTTCAGCGGCATCATAGCAGGCAAAAAGCACCTTGCTCAATCGCTCTGATTAGATGTTTTTCCTTGGCAGAGGTTCAGATGGCACCAATGCTAAATTCAGAGTGTTGTTTTGGCAAATCACATAATGATGCTTCAATTCGTTTTTCCCCAAGATGTAAGAATAATTCTTTCTCTCTCTCTCTCTCTCTCAGCTTGTTGTTTTTCTAATTTGGGGAGGTCAGTAATCACACCTATCTTACTACTCTGCTTCTATGCCTCTGGACAGTCAGATGTCTTGAATTTGAGGGTGTTTGTTCAATAACACAGTTATGGAACATAGAGACAGGAAGTGTTGAAGCTGGGGTTAGTCAGAGGGCCTCAGGAAGTAGTGTGTCACTTATTACTGTCACTTGCCACCTCACAGGACGAAGAGAGGGGAAGCTACGGAGGTGAGGCTTTCAGAAGGAACCCAGATGGTAGCTGTGATCTTCTCATCCTCTTCCCTTCCCTGATTTTCACAGGAAACCAGTTTACACCAGGTGTTTGTAGATTCTGCAGGATTTTCTGAGAACCTGGGGAGGAGAACAGGGTCTTCCTCTGTCCTGGTGGCTCAACCCTTTTTCTCTCCTTCACTTTTCCCTCCTTCTCAAAAGCAAAGGAGATATTTTTTACTTGATGCATTCATATCCGTTCAGGTTTTTTTTTTTTTGAGAGAGAGAGAGAGACAGCATCTTACTCTGTTGCCCAGACTGGAGTGGTGTCAACTCACTGGAATCTTGACTTCTTGGGCTTGAGTCATCCTCCTATCTCAGTCTCCCGAGTAGCTGTGACTACAGTCACACATCACCATGCCTGGCTGATGTTTAAATTTTTCACAAGGAGTCTCACTGTGTTGCCCAGTGTGGTCTTGAACTCCTGGGTTCAAGCAATATTCCCGCCTCAGCCTCCCGACTAGCTGGGAATACAGGCCTTCACTATCATGTCCGGCTAATGCCTATATCTTTTGTTGCCTGAGCAGGCCTTAGCCCACCTACCCTTTCCCCCAAGCAGATTATAAAATGTTTCTTTCAAGTAAGCTCAGAGATGTCCCTAGGAGAAAGCATTCTGTGGCATGAAACTTTCTCCACCTCATTGCCCCTTCCTTCTCCTCTGCTCTACACCACATCCCCTACACCACTCCAGCAGCTGCTCCCTAGAGTAAGCAATGAGGTTTGGGCAGGATTCAATGCCCGTCCCTATGTTTTTGAGGACTGCAAACCATCTAGAAGCCTAAGGAACTGACTTACCTCATAATAGCTGAAGCTTGTTAGTGAGGTCCCCTAAACCACGCTTGCATTCGAAGGTGCAGTTCTCAGATATCCCACTGGGTAGCGCTGTTTCTCTTTTTTCGCTTCAGCCATTCATTTGTCAGAGGGAGACAGAGGACCCCGTGTCATCTTTTCTCATCAAATAGGACAAATATTTAGTGTTTTTGGATAAGCACTTAGAGATAGATGTTCGTGTTTCCTTTTAGTGACATATTTGAAAAGGCTTTGTAGTGAATACGAAATAAGAGAAGTGAGGTATTATTTGAATAGCACTTAGTACGCGTCAGGCATTGTGCTAGGTTGATGATATATCTAAACATCCAAAGACTGAATTTAAAATATGAGACCTCGACCAATGTACCTCAGTTATCATCCTCCTCCTCCTCCCAAATGCCAGACCTTTGAGTGCAGCATTAAGCTTTTGCTGTGTACCTGTATACACTCCTCTTTGGGCAGGTGGTAGAAAAATGAAGCCACATTGCATAATCAAAATTCTTTAACTGTGAGTTTGAATCTAAGAGACATTCTAGACGTCTTTATTTTCTCTTTCTCAAGAAGGAGAGCAGGGAAAGGAGATTAATATTTATTAGATACCTACATGCCCACCGTATAGCTATGAGGTAAGTGATATCATGCTCATTTTATCTGAGATAATTAAAAGTCGTATAATTATACCAAGGTGTAAACTCAAGTATATGTGACACCAAAGCCCGTGGTTTTTACTGCATATACAACAGCGATAACAACTGGCCGGGCGCAGTGGCTCACACCTGTAACCCCAGCACTTTGGGAGGCTGAGGAGGGTGGATCACTTGAGGTCAGGAGTTCGAGACCAGCCTGGCCAAATGGTTAAATCCCATCTCTACCAAAAAATACAAAAATTAGCCGGGCATGGTGGCGGGTTCCTATAATCCCAGCTACTCGGGATGCTGAGGCAGGAGAATCACTTCAACCTGCGAAGTGGAAGTTGCAGTGAGCCCAGATCGCGCCATTGCACTCCAGCCTGGGCAACGGTGAGACTCCTCTCAAAAACAACAGCAGGAAGGCAGATGCTTCTGGTAGGAAATAATTTTTCTGTTTTCTGAAATTATTTTAAAATTACAGGATTGGGAAACTCAAACAAGATTGCTGTGTTGTCAAGAAATTGATGTTATACGTTCACACTTTTTAAAACCATTTTCTTCAATATCACCTTTATAGAAATGTTAGACCATTGAAAATTTTAAACTAAATGGAAAGCAATAGTAAAACTGTTTCATTGCAGAATTTGAGTCAGTTTATTCTTCTAATTTTTCAGCAGATACTACATTCAGTGAGTCTGCAGATATTAGGGAGTTTTGGGTTTTGCTCCAGGGAAAGAGATTAAATGATCTTTGCATACTAACATACCAGCGTAATATAGATAATAGAATAATTTCTCTTTTTTTGAGATGTAAGTTATTGCTTTATTTGTTTTTAAGCTTCACCAATATGAAAAATAAATAATTTTCTGAGCTACCTTTCACTGCTACATCTGAGAATTCTCTGCTTAATTCTTACCTACTCTGTGAAGGAATTTCGTTTGTCTCTCTGCTTCAGGTTTTCTTCAGCCTATCATTGGAAGTTTAAGGAGGGAATGAAAGTTGTTTCCTCAAGAGAATCTCTCTGATTATTAGAATATTTCCTTCTCCTCCACTGTTTTCATGCTAAATTCAAGCACCTGACAAACTTAAGGGTGTCTAACGCCTGGTTACAGATATCCCTAGCAATTCTGATGACCTTTTCCAGTACCTACTCCTATTAACTCAGTAACAGTGATGCACTCAACCAGAAGCAAAGTCCCTTAGAATATAGGTATTGTAAATGTTCTATTTTTGCTTCAGCTATTTATGAAACAACTTTTAAGATTTCCTGCCATCTGTTTCTAAAAGGGAAAGGAAAGGGAAATGATTTGCAAGCATTCGAAACATGGTGTTTATATTTGGATTTTGGTTGAATCTCACATTTCTGCAGTATCTTTAGTTGGGGAAAGAAGCCTTAGCTAGTCAGTGTTGCGCCAATTTATTAGGACATTTATTTCCTCCTGGTATTGGAGGAACATGAGATGATTCATTTTCATGAAACAAATATTTTTGAGTTCCTATTGTTTGTAAGGCATCATGCTAGACATCTTTTAGTGTATCAGTGTGTTAGCTTGCTAGGATTGCCATAAGAAAGTACCAAAGACTGGATGGCTTAAACAACAGAAATCTATCTTTCTACAGTTCTAAAAGCTGGAAGTTTGAGATCAAGGGAATGGCAGAGTTGACTTTTTCTTAGTTCTTTTCTTGGTTTATAGATGGCATCTTCTGTCTTCACATGATCTTCTGTGTGTGTAAATGTCTGTGCACAAACACTCTCTTATTAGGATATCAGTTATATTGGATTAGGACCCACGCCAAAGACCTCATTTTAACTTTTTTTTCTTTTTTTGAGACAGAATCTCACTTTATCGCGCAGGCTAAAGTGCAGTGGCATGATCTTTGTTCACCGCAGCCTTCGCTTCCCAGGTTCAAGTAATTCCATACCTCAGCCATCCAGAGTAGCTGGGATTGCAGGTGCATACCAACACACTCAGCTAAATTTGTTTTTGTATTTTTAGTAGAGACAGGGGTTTCGTCATGTTGACCAGGCTGCTCTTGAACTTCTGACCTCAAGGGATCCACCCACCTGGGCCTCCCAAAGTGCTGGGATTAAGAGTGTGAGCCACCACACCCAGCCTGTTTCAGTTTATTCTTTATGATGTAGATGCTGTTACTATTCTTATTTTACAGATAAGAAACTGAGGCACAGAGAAGTTACATAGGTCTCACATGTAAGTGAGCGGCAGAACAGCCAGGCAGTCTAACTTCAGCAAACACACATTCAATTTCCATGCCAGGGTGAGTGAGATTGTGTATAACTGAGGAGGCAGCAAGACAGAAGGAGTGAAGGAGGAAGATTTGAAAGGAAGGTTGAGGAGAGACAAGAAATTAGGTTTGAGAGATAGATATCTGATCAGTAAGGGCCTTGTCACCCAAGATAGAAGCTGAGATTTTTTTATTTTTTATTTTTTAGAGATGGGGTTTTTCCATGTTGGCCAGGCTGGTCTCAAACTCCTGACCTCAGATGATCCGCCCACCTCGGCCTCCCAAAATGCTGGGATTACAGGCGTGAGCCACCCTGCCTGGCTAAACTGAGATTTTATCCTATAAGTGATGGGAGTCACTGAAGTGAATAAATTTATTTATTTATTTTTAATTTATTATTATTATTTTGAGACTGAGCCTGGCTCTCTGTCACTCAGGCTAGAGGGCGGTGGTGCAATCTCGGTTCACTGCAACCTCCACCCCACAAGGTTCAAGTGATTCTCCTACCTCAGTCTCACAAGTAGCCGGGATTATAGGTACCTGCCACCACACCCAGCTAATTTTAGTATTTTTGGTAGAGACGGGGATTCACCATGTTGGCCAGGCTGGTCTCGAAGGTCCTGACCTTAAGTGGTCCTCAGCCTCCCAAAGTGCTGTGATTATAGGCATGAGCCACCACACCTGGCTTGAAGTGAATAAATTTAATACAGAAAGATCACTCTGGATGAGTGTGATGAGTAGAGTTTGCATATGTGTGCCTGGGATAGTAAGCTATGGATGGGGTGTGGCAGGAAATACAACAGTGTGTTCAGGGAAATCAAACAGAAGTCTAATTTGAGAAAGTGCTGGCTGATCTACTGGATGAGTGTTATTGTCTGGCTGGACGAGGGATGGGTAAAAGGGAGATAAAAGGATACTCAGATATTTGACTGGAGCCATTGATGGTGTCAATCATGAAGAAAGAGATCAAAAGAAGAGGAATAGTTTTGAGAAGGGTGGAAATAACTTCAGTTTTGAACCTGTTAAATTTGGTTACTGGTGAAAAAATCAAGAAGAGATGAAGACTAAAGCAGTTGGATGTATGCTTCAGGAGCTCAGGAAGAGAGAGCTGGGCTAGAGATTTAGGTTAGGCAGGTATCAGCCTATAGATCTTAACTAAAGCCATTAGAAAGGATCAGATGGGCCAGGCACAGTGGCTCACGCCTGTCATCCCAGCACTTTAGGAGGCTGAGACAGGTGGGTCACCTGAGGTCAGGCGTTCCAGACCACCCTAGCCAACACGGTGAAATCTCAACTACTAAAAATACAAAAGTCAGGTGCGATGGCGGGTGCCTGTAATCCCAACTACTCAGGAGGCTGAGGCAGGAGAATCTCTTGAACTCGGGAGGTGGAGCTTGCAGTGAGCCGAGAGCGTGCCGTTGGAGTCCAGCCTGGGCAACAAATGAAACTTTGTCAAAAAGGAAGGAAGGAAGGAAGAAAGGAAGAAAGGGAGGAAGGGAGGAAGGAAGGAAGAAAAGGAGATGATAAGAGAGGATGTTTAGAGCCAAAAAGAAAGAGGGCCAAAGATAAACCCTTAGGAATGACAAGATTTTAAAAATAGACAATGAGGCCGCGTGTGGTGGCTCACATATGTAATTCCAGCACTTTGGGAGGCCAAGGCAGGAGGGTTGCCTAAGGTCAGGAGTTTGAGACCAGCTTGGGAAACAGAGTGAGACCCCATCTCTATTTCAAAAAATTAAAAATTATATTTAAAAAGTAAACATGGAATAAAAGCAGAAACAGAGAACTATGCTGTCAAAAAAAATTGAGGTAAAGTGAGTTGAGTCCAGGTAAAAGAGTGCTTCAGGAACGATTTGTCTATTGTTCACAGCTGCCGAAATTTAATTAGAAGAACCGAGCCACATCTATCGTACTTAGCAACAAGGAGGTGCGACTGAAGTTGACAAAAGCAATCCAGTGTATAGGTGTGAGTGAAAGCCGTGTTACTGATGGAGGAAAAGAACCATAAGATAGAGAACTGTGGAGTGGGGCTACTAGTTTAAGAAGTTTGATCGTGAAGGGTAATAGAGAGACAAGGTACTAAATTGAAGTAACGTTTTGTTGATATTTTAAGAAGAAAGAAGCCAGGCTTGGTGGCTCATGCCTGTAATCCCAGCACTTTGGGAGGCCAAGGCAGGTGGATCACCTGAGGTCAGGAGTTCCAGACCAGCCTGGCCAACACGGTGAAACCCCATCTCTACAAAAATCCAAAAATCAGCCAGGTATGATGGCGGGTGCCTGTAATCCCAGCTACTTGGAGCTTGAGGCAGGAGAATCACTAGAACCTGGGAGGTAGAGGTTGCAGTGAGCCTAGGTGACAGAGCAAGACTCCATCTTAAAAAAAAGAAAAAAGAAAGAAAGACGATACAGAGTTCACCTGTTCACCTACATGCTGATGATCAATAGGGAGAGAGAGGTTGGGGATACAGGAGACTGAGAAATAACTGATAGAGAAAGATCCTTGAGGTGAACAGAGAGAGAGGAAGCAACTTACAACTTGAATGTAGAGAGAGCCTAGGGGATTAGTGTAGACCTTTATACTGGTGGCTGCATGAGCCACGCCTCTCTTGTGTAGTCCATTCCCACAGGGACTGCCTCGATGTCTGATTCGTTTTGGCCAATGGTATGTTAGCAAGTGTGATGCAAGTAGAGGCTAAGTATTCGTACACCAGGATTTGTGCTCTTGGAACACTTTTTTTGAAGCATCGATCCACTGTGTACAGAGGAAAAGAACCACCTCCCTCAGTCCAGCCCCAATTACAGAATTTTAAGCATAAAAATTGCTCTTTTAAGTCATCAAATTTTGAGTGGTTAGTTAAAATAGCAACTGAACCGAGATCCAGATGGGGAGTTATGCTTCTAGTACATAAGCTAATAGAACAAACCTCCTGCAAATAACAATGATAAACTGGAAATAATACAAAAAACAACTATCTGAGGCTCTGATGAATGAACAAAAGCAGAACATTTTTTACTTTTCTGTGAAGCATGTTGAGGGAAAAAGAAGCAGTAAGTTGTTGGAGAAGAGTTAAAACTTACAGGAAGGAACTGTGACAGGGTGTGTTTCTTTTTTGCAGCTTTTTTTCTGAGTAAAGGGTACAGTCACAGCAGAGCACAGCACAGCTACAACTCCAGCAGAAAGACAGCCATGTTTCTGCTCTGAAGAATAAGCTTATGGCAAACAACTGGGGCATGAGACGGAAATACTAGAAAGGAAGAAGCTAGCAAAGGAAGCCAAAAATTTTGTACATAAACTTTGCCTTAATCTGGCTGACTCCTGAGCCATGCATGGCCTCGGACTCCAGGCTGAAGTGTAGCTGAAGATAAAGAACAGAACCAAGATTTGAGCTGCCACCCACAGTAGGTGGGTTAAAGTTTGCTGCTTGATTCTAACCAAATTAACTGTCTGCTTAAACAAACTTATCAACATCTTCAGAGAAATATAATAGAATCTAGAATCTGTATAACATGCACCATGTCCAGGATACAATCCAAACTTTCTTTCTTTCTTTTTTTTTTTTTTTTTTTTTTTTTGAGATGGAATCTCACTCCTTCACCTAGGCTGGAGTGCAGTGGTGTGATCTCGTCTCACTGCAATCTCCACTTCTCAGGCTGAAGTGATCCTCCCACCTCAGCCTCTCGAGTAGCTGGGACTACAGGTATATACCACCACACATGGCTAATTTCTGTATTTTTAAGTAGAGACAAGGTTTTGCCACGTTGGCCAGGATAGTCTCGAACTCCTGACCTCAGGTGATTTACCCGCCTTGGCCTCCCACAAGTGCTGGGATTATAGGTGTGAGCCACCATGCCCAGTCAAAATTTATTAACATACAAAGAACCAGGAAAAGGTGGCCCATCCCTGAGGGAAAGAAAATCAGCAGAAGTCAACTATGAGATGACTCAGATGTTAGAATTTAAAGCAGCTATTATTAACTATGCTCAACAAGATAAAGGAAAACATTCTCATAATAGAGATCTGGATAGGATTTGTAGAAGGTGAAGGAAATAGGGGAGAAAGAAGGGCAACTGACATACACAGACAAGCTCTTCACTTCCCTCTGTCAGGTCCACAGCAAGCATTTGAATGTCCTTTCACGGTGGCAAGGGTACGTACCTTGGGAAGGGCAGTGTGTATTTTCTTGAAAAAGCTTCTACGGATAGAAAAGTTACTGTTTCAAGGCAGAGAAAAATGGATCAAATTTGAATGGATGTTGTGGGTTGGGAGTTGGAAAAATGGAAAAGCAGCAGCATAATATGGAATCTGAAGAACTAGCCTAAAACACAGTTTAAAGCTGTCTATTGATTATGTAACCTTAGATATATTTCTTAACATTTTTGAGCCTCAAACTTTCTCCTTGCAAAATAGGGGCATTAATGACACTTGCTCCAAGAGATTTGCAGAGACCAATTAAATAAATATAATGTATGTGTAAGTATATTTTGTAAAGTATGTCTTAGAAATGTCAGTTAAACTTAACACTCTAAATTTGGTACAAGATATAATATAATAAGGGTTTTTATTTTGAAGAACATTTGGAAATAACAAAAACTAAAGTAAGTGTGTTTTCAGCAATGTTTTCTGTTGGGCTATTTTAGTGGAATTTTTTTTTCCAGCTACAAATCCAATTAAAGAAATTTAGTTATTGAGAAATATAGTTAACTCTAAGTAGTTTACAAAGATAACTTATGGCATTTTTGCATATTTTAGGCCAGGCACCAGTGGCTCATGCCTGTAATCCCAGCATGTTGGGAGGCCGAGGTTGGCGGATCACTGAAGGTCAGGAGTTTGAGACCAGCCTGGTCAATATGGTGAAACCTTGTCTCTACTAAAAATACAAAAATTAGCCGGGTGTCGTGGCCAGCACCTGTTGTCCCAATTGTTCCAGCTACTCAGGAGGCCGAGGCAGGAGAATCACTTGAACCCAGGAGGCAGAGGCTGCAATGAGCCAAGATCAAATAACTGCACTCTAGCCTAGGCAGTAGAGTGAGACTCTGTCTCAAAAAAAAAAAGAAAGAAAAAAAAGATCTGACTTTAAAACACTAAAAAAAAATTTTGTGTGTGCCCCACCCTTACCTCTAAAATGTTTTTTATATACATTTTATATTTTTCTCACATATAATGGTATGGTGCTATGATTTTCATATCTTTGTGTGTTTCCTTATAAAGTTCCGCCGGTGAAACATTAGCTGTTTCTCTCCCTCTTACCCATATTAAGAAACTAATGACATTCATTGAGTATAAGGAAGTAAGTTTAAGACAAATCTTGGCTGGTCGCAGTGGCTCATGTCTGTAATCCCGGCACTTTGGGAGGCTGAGGCTGGTGGATCACCTGAGGTTTGGAGTTCGAGACCAGCCTGACCAGCATGGTGAAACCCTGTCTCTACTAAACACAAAAAATTAGCTGGGCATGGTGGCTCGCACCTGTAATCCCAGCTACTTGAAAGGCTGAGGCAGGAGAATCACTTGAACACAGGAAGTGGAGGTTGCAGTGAGCCGAGACTATGTAATTGCACTCCAGGTTGGGCAACAGAGCGAGACACTGTTTCAAAAAAAAAAAAAAAAGACAAACCTTATCAGCTATGTTTAACTAAAACATATTTAATCTAAGAAATTCTTTTTGCAAAGTACTAAAAGATCAAGACACTGCTAGGCACAGTGACTCATGCCTATAATCCCAGCACTTTGAGAGGCCAAGGTGGGTGGGTCACTTGAGGCCAGGAGTTCAAGACTAGCCTGGCCAACATGGTGAAACCCCATCTCTACTAAAAATACCCCCCCAAAATTATCTGGGCATGGGGGTGTGTGCCTGTAATCCCAGCTACTCTGGACCCTGAGGTGGGAGAATTGCTTGAACTCGGGAGGTGGTGGTTTCAGTGAGCCAAGATCATATGACTTCACTCTAGCCTGGGAGGCGGAGCAAGCCTCTGTCTCAAAAATTAAAAAAAAAGGCACCCATTGACATTTCTGTAAGTGTATCTACTTCTTTAACATTGAGATATCATAGAACTGATCTTACAGGTACTATACATAGCTGCTTATGTTGTTTGGCTCAAGCAGTACTTAGATGCTTGAAGTACTAAGTGTTGGGATCTCGCGGTGTTACCCAGGCTAGTCTTGACCCCGTGGCCTCAGCAGTCCTCCTGCTTCTGCCTCCCAAAGTGCTGAGATTACAGGAGTGAGTGTCGGTGTCTAACCAACATGCCATTTTTATTCATCCCAAAGTGGACTGATATGAATATTTGAAATTTCACTGTCAGAAAATGGCATAACACTTTGTTCCTTATTGAAATTAAACTATTTCTAAGGGGAGAATGTTTACAATTTTCATCACAATTTGCAGTTTTATGTGAGTTAGTTCATTAAGTCTTTGCTTAAGAGTATGGAGATGAAAACATAAAGGTTCTTCTCCATATTACAGGTTCTCAGAATGTGTGGACAAAGGCAACCAAAGTAAAATCAAATAAAAAATAATATACATATATATTTTTTACAGGCTTGTATATTTAAATGACAGGATATTGCTTCTAGAGTGTCTAACAAGCATCTCAAATTTAAAATATCGAAAAAAGAACTCTCGATTATTTTTTATCCTTCTCCTCTATTGACTACTCCTTATCACTGGCTAGAAAACAAGAAACCTGGAGGTTGACTTATATTAAAGTCAACAGCAAATCCTATTGGCTCTAGTTGTAAAATATATTAAAAATCTATTTCCCAGTCCAGGCACGGTGGCACAGACCTGTAATCCCAGCACTTTGGGAGGCCAAAGTGGACAGATCACTTGAGGTCAGGAGTTTGAGACCAGCCTGGCCAACATGGTGAAACCCTGTCTCTACCAAAAATACAAAAATTAGCTGGGTGCGGTGGCCAGTGCTTGTGATCCCAGATACTCGGGAGGCTGAGACAGGAGAATCGTTTGAATCCAGGAGACAGAGGTTGCAGTGAGCCGAGACTGAACCACTGCACTCCAGCCTGGGTGAAAGTGATGCTCCATCTCAAAAAAAAAAAAAAAATTGATTTCCCACTACCTTTTCCACCACGTCCCTAATCTAGACCATTATTACATCTCACCTGGACTATTTCAATAGCTTTCTAATTAGTTTTTCTGATTCAATCCTTATCTTAATCCTAGTCTGGTTTGTTTGTTTATTTGAGATGGAGTCTAATTAGAAAGCTATTGAAATAGTGTAGGTGAGATGTAATAATGGTCTAGATTTCGGAGGTGGTAGAAGAGGTAGTGGAAAATAATTTTTTTATTTTTTTGAGATGGATTGTCACTCTGTCACCCAGGCTGTAATGCAGTGGCACAATCTCGGCTCACTGCAACCTCTGCCTCCCGGGTTCAAGAGATTCTTATGCCTCAGTCTCCCGAGTAGCTGGGATTACAGGCACCTGCCACGATACCTGGGTAATTTTTGTATTTTCAGTAGAGATGGGGTTTCACTATGTTTAGCAGAAATGGGGGTTCAGCTCGTGATCCACCTGCCTTGGCCTCCCAAAGTGCTGGAATTATAGGCATGAGGCACCGTGTCCGGCCTTATTTATTTATTTTTTTGAGATGGAGTCTTGCTCCGTTGCGTGGGCTGGAATACGATGGTGCAAGCTCAGCTCACTGCAACCTCTGCCTCCCAGGTTCAAGCGAGTCTCATGCCTTAGCCTCCTGAGTAGCTGGGATTACAGACATGTGCCACCACGCCCAGCTAATTTTTGTATTTTTATTAGAGGCAAAATTTCGCCATGTCATTCAGTCTTGTCTCAAGTGATCCGCCCACCTCAGCCTCCCAAAGTCCTGGGATTACAGACGTGAGCCCCCACGCCTGGCCCCCAGTCTGTTTTATACATATCAGTCAGAGTAATCTGTGAAAATAAAAAACCAAGTCAGGACACTCCTCTGTTCAAAGTGCTCAAATGGCTTGCCATCTCACTCTGAATACAATCAGAAATCTTTACCATGGCTTTTAGGTAACAAGAGCAGAACATCAGAGCTTGCATTAGTCTGAGAGATTCTAGATCTACACCCACATAATTCATAATTCTAACGGTCCTGGGGCCTTTGGAAAAGGCATTTACAGGAACATAACACTGACAAAATGAGCTAAAACCCAGAACCTTCATTTTAACACTGCAAGGAGAATCTCTAGGGAGGAAGCATAACTAAATAAGCCCACTTGCTTTTTTGAATTTTACTTTAAATTTGGGGCCCCCTTGCAGTTTTTTTTTTTTTTTTTTTTTTTGCTGTTGCCACCACCAGGCTAGGACCTTAGTTCCCGCATTTTGTAAATGAGGTATTAATTGTACCTATGTCATAGGGTTATAAAACTTTGAATGAGTTAATAAATGTAAAACACTTAGAACCAGTTCTGGTACACAGTAAACAGCATATTTTAGCTAACATTATCAGAACTGTATCTTAGCACTAACTATAACCATCTCAATCAGTAACATAATTGGTCTTAACACAAGTAGTAGCTAATTTCACTTACCTGTCATCACTCATTGACAGTTCATTTACATGGGCAAAGATAAAGGCTAAGACAAATTTATCCCAAAACATTTTTTTTGTTTGTTTTTTGTTTTTTTGTTTTGAAATGGAGTCTCGCTCTGTTGCCCAGGCTAGAGTGCAGTGGTATGATGACTAACTGCAACCTCCGTCTCCCAGATTCAAGCAATTCTCCTGCCTCAGCCTCCCGAGTAGCTGGGATTATAGGCATGCACCACCATGCCCGGTTATCTTTTGTGTCTTTAGTAGAGACAGGATTTCACTTCGTTGCCCAGGCTGGTCTTTAACTTCTGACCTCAGGTGATCCACCCACCTCGGCCTCCCAAAGTGCTGGAATTATAGGTGTGAGCTGCTGCACCTGGCCAGTAAATATAATTTCTAAATGATTCATTTTCATTGTGTTTTCTGAAAAGATTCTTTGTTTGGAATAGGGCCGACTTAATGAGAACTTTAGTACTTGGCTGCCTGTGAGGTGTAACTCAGACTTACCCATCACACTGCACTTAGGAAACTCCATCCTGTCATTCTGTAATATGGCAAGAATTCAGAAAGTTCTTCATGCACCACTTGGAGAACAAAGAGAAATGTAAGCTGTGTGTTCAGCAGTTAACAAGCAAAGAAGAAAAGTGTGTTGTCAGAGAGATAAAAGGTCCTTTTTGTTTTAGGGACCATTAATCATTCAGTTTTGTTCTAATATTTGTCTTTGACATCAATTTCTAGAGAAAGTGCAGGATTCTAGAGAGCAACAGCCTCGTTCCACTTTGAGGGAAGTTATAAGGGACGTAACATGTGGCGTGAGTACTTTTCTACTCTCTGAGGACTTCCATCCTTCTTCAACACTCAGCTGCTCTCCTCTCCTTTCTTCTCCCTACTCTGCAGTCCAACCCCCTGCCATTCTATCATAGACTCCAAGCACTAATGCTACCCTCTAGTTGTTCAGGGCTTAGCATGGCGTATCCCATTCCTTGACTATTGCCCACCTCTCACCACTATCCCTTGACCTGTCAACCACCCACATCGAGGAGAATTTTTCCATCACATTTTCTCTCCTCGAAGCCCTGACAGGTGACTGCTGCTCACCAGACTAGTTAGCCAAAGGCGTGAATGGCCAATATTGGCTTTTTTCTTTTTTTTTTTTTGAGACAGAGTCTCACTCTTTCGCCAGGGTGGAGTGCAGTGGCACGATCTCAACTCACTGCAACCTCCACCTCCCAGGTTCAAGTGATTCTCCTGCCTCAGCCTCCCGAGTAGCTGGAACTACATGTACAGGCCACCATGCCCAGCTAATTTTTGTATTTTTGGTAGAGATGGGGTTTCACCATGTTGGCCAGGATGGTCTCAATCTTTTGACCTCGTGATCCACCCGCCACGGCCTCCCAAAGTGCTGGGATTACAGGTGTGAGCCACGTGCCTGGCTCAATACTGTTTTTTTAGATAAGCCTGCAAAAATGTATTTGCTTATTAACAGGGTTTCTGGGAGTGGCAATGCCTTAATTAAAGGACCAGTTTCCCCAATAATAGAATTAGAGACTTCTCTTCTGCATTATATGATCAACCAATTTAATTTTATTACATCAATATTATTACAACCAACTTGAACATGTATTACTCATTCTGGCCAGGTTTTTTCTTTTTATTTATTTGTCTTTTAAAAATTATTTTTTATTGATTTTTTTTTTTTTTTTTGAATAAAAAGAATGAAAGAGAGAAAGGAAGAGGAAGAGATTTTAGAAAAAGAGAGAAAAGGAGAAAGAAAGAAACAGCAAAAGAAAGAAAAAATGAAAGAGAAAGAGGAAGAGATTTTAGAAAA